>PISX010008536.1:38772-81272 GCA_004024625.1 Mellivora capensis
GGGGGGGCGGAGACTGGAAAACTGCCAGCCTCCAAGTTCAACAAGACACCACCTGTCCACAGAGGGGTGGGGGCAGGTGTAAATGCAGAAACTCCCAGGCCTGTCTCAGAGCCCAAAGTAATTGTATTAAAAATAAGTTTATTCGCATCTTGTCACCACTCGGGAGAAAGGAGGGGGTTGAGCTCTGGAAGTCAGAGCAATGGGGGGCAAAGGGCCCAACCTGTACCTCCCCAGTGAGAACTCCACCCCCCTCTCCCTAGGGTACAGACTGCTGTATCCTTTGTCACCCATATTCTGATTTGTCTCGAGACTCCCAGCCCCTCCAAAGTCTGGATCCGGGAAGCGAGGAGGCCACTTCGGGTCAATTCTCTTCAAGTCAAGACCAGGAGTTGTTAGGGAAGGGGGTATGTGCAGACCCCAGGGATTCCCTCCGCAACCCACGAAGGGCGATAATAAGTAAGGTAAAATCGATGGCTTAGAAGTTAGGGTTTGGAGAAGCAGCCAGGCAGACAGCGCTGTACTGGAGAAAGGGCCGGGGCACCCATCAATGAGGTCCCCTGAGAATCAGGCACTAACTAGTAGAGAGAGTGGGGTGCTCGTGCCCCTGCAGCAGGGGAGCCCGGGGGCAGCTGAGATGGGGAAGGTGCATCGCCCTCCTCCACTGGGCTAAGCTGGGGGGAGGAGGTGCAGGCAGGAGGAGCGGAGACGAGCTCAAACCCAACAGCAGATTTCACGGAGATTTCCATCGCCCCCGCCTCTTCCGTGTAGGGAAACCTTTCCTCCTCTTGTGTGGGGGGGAGTCGTGGGGAGGAAGTGGGGCTGGGGGTGGCCGGGGGGTCCCCTCCTCGCTCCTAGGGGCGATGATCACCCCCCTGGCTGCGACCACCGCTCCGTCCACCACGGCGGCCACCACGGACACAGGCTCCGGGGTGATCTCCGCTTTGGGGGTCGGAGGGGGCAGGTGGGGCCTGGGGGGTGGAGGCGGGGGCGGGGGCAAGGGCGGGGGCAGCCTGTCCACCGCGGTTCCCGGCAGAAGGGGCAGTAGGGCGCTGAGGGCCTCACTCAGTTTGGCCAGTCCCTGCTGAAGGGTGCCAGCCAGCTCCCGGATGGCGTTGGCAGTCTCCTGCTGAGCCCGCAGGAAGTCCAGGGAGGGGTCTGGGGCCGAGGGCGCGGGTGGTGGCAGTGGAGGAGGGGCTGGGGGCGGTGGAGACAAGGCCAGGCGGGGCAGCTGGACCGTCTGCAGGGCTGGAGGGGGCGGGGACTCACGCTCCTTGGGTGGTGGGCAGCCCCCTTCCTGGGGACTGCAGGAGGGCCGGGCCCACTGCTCGGGGCTGCTGGAGCCCCCCTTGCTGTGGGCTGGTGTATCTGTGGAGAGAGAGAGGTACGTAAGGTGACGGCGACTCCCCCATGCTGTCTTGATTTCCCTTTTCCACTTCCCACGCACCCTGGCCCCAGAGCCATCTTTCCAAAACCCGAGTCAGATCGTGCCTTGGAGGAGAACAAAGAGGAGAGAGTCAAACGTATTTAACAACCACCTGAAGGCCGATGCCGGCCTTAGTGGAACCGGGGTCCTGGATGTCCCCTGCGGAGCCAGGCAGAACCAACATTCTAGAAGGCTCTGAACACTCTGGACCCCCCCCCCCCCCCCACTGTACACCGTACACCTCTCCGGCCCACATTGCTGGGCTCTGTCCAATCAGGTGGGAGTTCTATTTCAGCTGTGGTCTGTACCAGCTCAAACCCAGCCTGCTGCCTGCCATTCCTGGCTCCTCTCACCTGAGATTTCATTCATGCTCATGAACTTGAACAGAGTCTGCCAACAGAGGGTCCCAGGTTTCCCAGCCCCGCTGGAAACCTCTCCTCCAGTTGTGCCCTTGCGTACCCTCTCCATCACCTAGCAATGGCTCACACTTTTTGTCCTCCCCATCCCGCCTCTCCCCATGGGCTGATGGCCCCTCTGTCCTTCCTGCCACCCGGGGCCAAAACTTTCACTTCTCTTCTCCCCCAAGACACCTTCTGCGTGCAAATGTCACTGGCTCTGCCTTCAGACTACTTTCAACACCCAACCTGTTTGTTCTGTCCCCCTCTAACCTCCACAGCCCCTCCTGGTCCAACCACCCAGCATGTCCCACTGGGACTGTTGAGGTCCCACCAAAATAACATGTCATTTATACTACCCACAGAGGACCACCTGGCCTGTGATCCGTTTATATGAAATGTCCCAAATAGGCAAGTCTACAAGAGACAAAGAGTAGATGAGTGGTCGCCTGGAGCTGCCCAGAGAGGGGGGTGATGGCTAAGAGGTGCGGGGATTTCTTTTCGGAGTGATGAAAGTGTTCTCAAATTGATGCTAGTGACGGTTGTACAACTCCAGGAATGCGCTAAAAGCTCCTGCATTGTCCGCTTTAAATGGGGGGCTGTACAGTACGGGAATTGTATCTCAATCAAGGTGTGTAAACAACACAAGTCATATGTGGTCTTTCTCTGCTCAAAAGCTAGCTGGGGCTCTCATCTCTCGCATAAAATCAAAGTCCTTGTCCCCCTCCCCCACCAAAGGGTCTCCACAATTTGCCCCACTACCTCCCTGACCTCATCTGTACCCCTCCCTTTTGTATCTCATTCAGGAGGCTCCAGCTGCATTGGCCTTCTTGTTGGTGATCCACAAACACAACAGGTCTGCCCCTGCCTCAGGGCCTTTGCACTTGCTGTTCCTTGGCCTGGAAAGTTCTTTCCCCAGACACCTGGCTGGCTCCCTCCCTCAGCATCTCTGCTCACATATGGCCTCCTTGGGAAGACCCTCCATGACCTGCTATCTACGGTAGCTCCCGTCTCTCTCCTTTTCTCTCTCCTAACCCTACCTGATTTCTTTTATACCACTTATCTCCACCTGGCATGGGGTCGCTCTGTGTTTGTTGTCTCCTCCTCCTGATGTCAGCTCCATCAGGCAGGGCTTTGTTTTGTTCACCGCTGTTTACCCAGCGCCTAGAACAATGTCCAGCACAAAATTTTTTCTTTAATGAAAAAAGAACTGTGGCTTCCAGGGAGTCAGCCCTGATTGGGGCCCTGGGCCCCAGGTCCTTGCCGCAACCCTCCCACGGCTTCCCAGCACCCACAGGGGACACAGGCCAGCCCCTCCCGAAGCCTGCAAGGCCTCAGCTCTTACCCCTTTCTGTCCTTCTTCCTTGGCTCAGGGCCAGCCAAGGAACATGCAGTTCCCTCCACCAGGAGTACCCCCCCCTTGCACGGCCCCTTGGCCAGCTCAGAGACTCTTTCCTTGGGGAAGCCTGCCTCCTGCTCCAAGGCCAAATCTGATCTCACTACTCTCTTGTCCCAGCAATAGCCCGCCACCTCTAGCTTTAAATGCTGGGGTACCAGCCTCCCTGGGCCAGCCAGGCAGGGGGAGGCGGGGAGAGCGGGGATAACCAGCGCTAATGCTTGTTGAACTCTTTGCTGGCTCGGCCCGGGGTGAAGCAGCTAAACTTTCCTCCTGTGTTCTTGCAATGTGTCCTCTTAGCCATTCTCTGGGGGTAGGTGCTGTCATTATTTGCCCATTTTACAGATGAGGAGACCCGAGGCCCAGAGAGACGTCACAGTGCTGGTGAATGGGAGAAGAGGGATTTGAAACCAGATGGAACCCATGCTTTTGACTACTCCTTGGACAGGGCTATGGGCCCAAGGGCATTGAGTCCCCCTCCTGAGGGGTGTGGGGACTGTTGCCACTCCGAAATACCACTCTTCTAGTCTACTGAACAAAAGAAAGTTTCCCAGCTGTCATGTCCACAGGGATCATAGAAGGGCCACCACAAAATTTAAAATCATTTAGCTACAAACTTTGGGCCTCAGTTTCCCCACCTGTAAATAGGTGTGTGTGTGTGTGGGCAAAGGACCAAGTGACCCAATAACAGAACATCTCCCTGAGAGCCATCATGGGGATTAACTGAAACTTAATCACCCCACGCACAGGGATGAGGCCAGAGCCTGGCCCACAGCAAATCTTCAATGCCGTTACTGTTATCTTATTTATTTATTTATTTTTCAAATATTAGGTCCGAGAGAAATTATCCTTAGGTCTCCCTTTAGTGTCAACAGAGATGTCTCAGGCTGCCCCAGACCCTGTTCCAGTCCTGCAGTCAGAGCAGTTCCTCTTTTATAAGTTTACACAGTGGGTAATCTCCATGTGAGGTCCCAATCAAGGGTGCTTTAGCACATTGCTGCCTCAGGGCCTTTGCATATGTGGCTTCTTCTAGCTGAAGTGCTGTTCTCCCAGATATCCAGTTGACTCACTTATTCTATTCAGGTCTCTGCTCAGATTCCACCTTCTCAGGGATGCCCTCCTTGACTACAGGGCCCCCTTCCATCACTCAGTATGCTTTTAATGTGTTCTTATCACGTCCTGGTATATGTATATATATATATGTATATGTATGTATGTATATATACCTGGTATTTAATAGTTCTTATCACCTCCTGGTATATGATCTGTTTGGGGGCTACTTGTTGTGGTCTGTCTCCAATAACAGGAAAGCCAGCTCCACTGTCTTTCTCTCCACAGTATTCCCAGCATCTATCACTGTGCCTGCCTCAGAAGAGGTGCTCAGTAAATATTTGCTGACTTAACGAATGAATAAAATAGTTGTACAACTCTTGAAAAAATAAGTTTGCCATCTCTGCTCTGGTTCCACATGGCCATTTCACAGAAACAATGGGGTTTGAGATTCAAATTGAGAACAAGGGTCCCAAGCAATTGTGTCTCTCTCTCCTGCCGAGGATGCTTTCAGGCCTCCCCAGTGCCCTGAAGATAAAGTCCCAAGTGATGACCTTCACTTACACACCACGTGTGATCTAATTCTGGCATACCCATTAACTCTCAGTCAATATTAATTGTTGCTGTGATTGCCAGGCAACCACCGCCCAGTGGTTAAGTGCATGCGCTGTGAGTTGGACACAACCTGTATTTGAGACCCAGCTCTACTACTTACTTGCTGTGTGACCTTGGGTAGGTGAACAAACCTCTCTGAGTCACATTATCTTGAACTTGTTTCATCACTTCCACATCCTTCCCTTCCTCAAAACCCTCCAGTGACTCCTTCTAGCACTTCATGGAATTCCTCACCTCAGCCTAAAAGGCACTACCTGGTCTGGCCTTTGCTGACCTCTCCGATCTCATCTCAAAAACATTTCCTTTCTTCAGTCTTTTTACTTTCCCATTCCCCTAACTTGGAAACTTCTCAGTTCCTAAACTGGCTAAACCTTCTTGTCTCAAAGCCACTGTACATGCTGTTCCTTCTACCAGGAACACTTCTTCAGCTCCTCATTCTTGCTCTGTGCCCCTGATGTTGCCTCCTCCAGGAAGCCTTCTTTGACCTCCCAGCCTGGGTCACGTGCCCCCTCCACACTCCCACAGCTCAGCCCCAGGAGGGCAGGGCTGGGGAGGTCTCAGTCACCACTGTGTCCCCAACACTGCCCAGCATAGGGTAGGTGTTTGGGAAATAGCTGTAGGAGAAAGAATAATCCAAAGTTGAGGCTAAGTGGGAGTCTATGTACTCTGCTCTGCACACTTGCCCTACTCATGGCATGACCTTGGGAAAGTTACCAAACCTGAGCCTTTGATTTATAAAATGAGAAAATAGTTCATACCTCCCAACATTGATAATCCTATCAAGAGCTAAAAGTGAGTGTCCAGGAGATGTACTAAGCAATTTACACGTATTAACTCCTTTAATCTTTGCAGCAAGCTTTTGAGGTGAGGACTATTTTTTTCAACCCCATTTTACAGAGGCGGAAACTGAGCCACAGGAGCTTACCCAAAATGACACAGCTGAGTGGCAAAGTTGTGACGGGAGCCCAGACAGCCTGCCTCCATTGTCACCACCTTACATCGCCTTCAGTGACATCTTGTGTGTGTACTGATAATCCCAGGTGTGGACTCTGGAGCCAGGCCTCCTAGGTCTGGGTTCCGTTCCTGACTCTTGACAGTCAAGAGCTGTGGGACTTTGGGCGAGTCACTTCATTTTTCTGAGCCTCAGTTTCCCCAGATTTAAAATGGGCATAATCACAGCACCCACCTCACAGGGTTGTAAGGGAGGTTGTGATGAGCCACAGAGAGGGCTCGGAACAGTGCCGAGAACACAGCTGACTTGGTGACCATCTGCTCTGGCTACGGTGAGGTTGGAGAAACTCACCTGCCCGTCGATCCTCCCTGCGATCCTCAGACAACACGTAGCGTTGGGCACCGGCACTCGGGGCCGGTGGCTGTGAGGAAGCGGCTCCGGAGGTCTGCTCGGCCCCTGCACCAGGTCCTGGCCCCGCCACGCCCGGCCCCAGGATGGCAAAAATGGTCTCCTCCTCCGCGGAGAAGGCGTCCTCGGCGGCAGGCCCGGCGCCCTGCGTGGAGTGCGGCACGCGGGCCAGCTTCTCCTTGGTGCGGCGCTTGAAGTCATTCCAGCGCTTTTGGACCTCCTGGCCGGTGCGCTTCCAGCTGGTGATGCCGTTGATCTTGGCGGCGATGCCGTCCCACACACGCCGCCGCTCAGCCACGCTCACCCGACGGCTCTGCGCGCCGTAGAGCTGCGGGTAGTGGGCGCGCACCTCGCGGATCAAGATCTGGTTCTCCTCGAACGAGAAGCGCGGCTTGCGCAGCCGGGTGGTCTCTTCCGCTTCGCCCGCCGCGGCCGAGGCCATGGCGCCCCCCGACGCCGCCGTTCGGCCTCTTGGCGCATGGGGGGGCGCCGGCGCTGCGGGCACAGGGCGCACGGCGCTGGCGGGGGCTCGGCGTCCGCGTGCCGCCCGCCCCACCCCTGCCGCCCCGACACCGCCTCCTCTGCCCCCGGGGCCAGGGGTTGGAGTGAAGCGTGGCTGGGGGCGACGGGCCACGCGGGACATTCAGAGTGCCTAATAATAGCTGACACCCGCTGGGCGCTCCGCTGGTGCCTCGCGCGGTGCAAAGTGCCACGCCGAGGAGTTGATGGAAATTGGAAGAGGGTCTGGAAGGGTGGAGGGAAATGAGGAAAAGCGAAAGAGGGGGTGTCTGCAGGAGTTAGAGGAGAATGGGGGCATAGGAGAATGCGAAATGGAGGGAGAATGGGGGTGTCTCGGGGTCGAAGCAGCATGGGGGTGACGGGGGTAAGGAGATGCTGAAGGAGAGATGCAGCAAGAAGAGGGGATCTGGAGCAGGGGAGCGCTCTGGGGGTTCCGGGGCAACAGGACGTAAGAACGGTCTGAGAAGGGGTCCTCAGAAGGGATGCCCGGGAATAACGGTGAGTTGGGGGCTTCTAGGACAATGAAGGAACTGGGACTATAAAATACGAGGGATTAGGGTCTGCGGGGATTGTGGGGGCTCTGGGGATTGCCAGGAATTAAGAGGAGCTCTGGGGGTAATGCGGTCCGGGAGTAAGAGGGGACAACGGAGGCGGTGGGGGACTCCAGGAAGAGTGAGGGTCATGGAGGGTGGGGACCGACTCGGGCCACGGGTCACTCACCGGCGCCGCCGCAGCCCCCGCCTGCCCGTCGGTCAAGGCTCGGGCTTCTGCGGCCTCTTTCCTCCCCCCACCTCTCTCTTCCCCCTCTGGGCCCCGCCCCCGGCCGCCCCGAGAGCCACGGCGCAGGCGCACCTAGCGCCAGTCAGCCCCCAACGTCCTTACCGCTAGAGTTTCACGCCCCTCCCACGGCGCAAGCGCAGAATTGCCTTCCACCGGCCTCCTCGAGCGGAGCTTAGCTGCGCAGGCGTTAGGTCGCGGAGTTTCTTGACGCCTCAGCGGCGTACGCGGAAAACTCTGTGCACGCATGCGCGCCCTGGCTCTCCCGCTAGCTTTGGTACAGGGAGCTCTGCCCCGCGCAGGCGTAGCAATCCTCGGAGGTGGTGGGACAAATGATGGAGAGATCGCTGAGAACGAGCGCCGTCCTCGCCTTTCTGACAGCCTTCCTGCCTAACCCAGCGCTCTTAACCTGCTTGGGTGTCTTTTCCTAGGAGAATGGGGAGGGAGACGGCGCTGGAGGCAAGCGCTCCGTTTCCATGACAACTGTGTGGGTGGGGTGGGGGCGTACGAAAACCCGATTGCCGCCGGCTCATACCTGCCCCAGCGCGGAGCTGCTCTGTATCCGCCAACCAACTCTTACCCGTTGGGGCGGGGCACCCTGGGGATATTCCACCTCTGGCGGGTGCAGTAACCGTGGCAACCCGTCAACCTTCCAACCGTGCCAGGGGGGGGGCCCCTGTCCACACACTGACGTCATGGCGCGGGGAGGGAGAATTTAGAGGGAGAGCGTGGCAAGTGGGGAGGGTGATCCTGGCGCAGGTATGACTTTAAGCAAATGCGCGGAGGCAGGAGTGAATCTAGAACACGGGTTGTGTGAGCTGGAAGAAAGCATGATGGAGTTAAGTCCGGCCGAGAAATTTGTTTTGCATCCTGCAGGAGTTCTCAAGGTCATTCAAGAATTGGTATTTCATTCATCTAGTCAACAAATAGTTATTAAGCAGTTTCTTGGTTCCAAGTGCAGTGAATACAAAAGACAAAAATCTACACCTTTATGGAGCTCACATTTTAGTCAGGAGTAACAGACAACATGCAAAATAAGATACCTAAGTGAGGAGGTGATGAGTATTATGGGGAAAAATGGAGGTAGGAAACGGGGTTGGGGGTTATGGTGCTCATGTGTATGTCTGCAATTTTAAAATAAGTTGGGGGGGGGCGCCTGGGTGGCTCAGTTGGTTAAGCACCTGCCTTTGGCTCAGGTCATGATCCTGGGGTCCTGGGATCCAGCCTCAGGGCTCCTTGCTCTGCGGGAAGCCTGCTTCTCTTCCTCCCCCTCCCTCTGCAATGTTCCCTCTCTCGCTATGTCTCTGTTAAATAAGTAAATAAAATCTTAAAAAAAAAAATAAGGTGGTTAGGGGAGCCCTCCCTGAGAAGATGACATTTGAGTAGACACATGAAAGAGGTGAGGGAGCAAGTGCAGCGAGAAGCAGGACAGTGCCTCCTGTGTTCCAGGACCGTGGAGGAGGCCAGTGAGGAGGGAGGGCAGGGAAGTAGATGGCACAGGCCTCATAGATCCCTGTAAGGAGGCTGGACTTTACATGAGTAAGAGTCACAGGAGGGCCCCTGCGCAAAGGAAGGGCATGATCCGGCCATTCTGGTTTTAGGAGGATTCCTCTGGAGAACCGGGTTTAGGAAGCCAGAGTGGAAGCTGGGTGCCCCGTGAGTTGTGGAGAGAGGTGGTTCAGGAGACAGGTGATGATTCCAGTCAGGGTATTAGCTGTGGAGGTGAAATGAAGCATAATGGGGTATAGAAACTTCGAGAAAGAAAGTTCAGGATGACCCCAACATCTTTGTCGGGGAAGCAACAGGAAGGTTGGAGCTACCAGAAGCAAAGAAGGGCAGGGCTGCAAGAGGATCCAGAGTTCAAGTTTAGGGGCACCTGGGTGGCTCAGGTGGTTGAGCTGCCTTCCGCTCAGGTGAGGAATCTGGAGTCCCTAGATGGAGCTCCGCAGGGAGTCTGCTTCTCCCTCTGCTTCTCCCTCATGAGCTCCCCCTGCTCATGCGATTTCCCTCTCTCTCTTTTTTTTTTTTTTTAAAGATTTTATTTATTTATTTGACAGAGAGAGATCACAAGTAGACAGAGAGGCAGGCAGAGAGAGAGAGAGAGAGAGGGAAGCAGGCTCCCTGCTGAGCAGAGAACCCAATGTGGGACTCGATCCCAGGACCCTGAGACCACGACCTGAGCTGAAGGCAGCGGCTCAACCCACTGAGCCACCCAGGCGCCCCTCCCTCTCTTTCTAATAAATAAACAAAATATTTTTTAAAGGGGCGGGAAGGGGTGCCTGGGTGGCTCAGTCAGTTAAGCGTCTGCCTTCAGCTCAGGTCGTGGTCTTGAGTCCTGGGATGGAGCCTCACATCGGGCTCCCTGCTAATCGAAGAACCTGCTTCTCTCTGTTTGCCGCTCCCCCTGCTTGTGCTCTCTCTCTCTCTTTCTGACAAATAAATAAATAAATAAAATCTCAAAGAGTTCAAGTTTGCCCAAACTTGAGGTGCCCTTTTCTCCACCAAGTACCAATGTCAGGCAATTGGATATTTGAGACTGGACTTCAGGGGAGAGATTCAGGTTTGAGCTATAACTTTAGGAGTTGTCAGTGATTAAATGACATGTAGATCCCTAAGAATAGGCGAGGTTAAAGAGGGAGCAACTGTAGATGAAAGTCCATGGCCCGAGGCTGGGGCACTCCAGGGTAGATGGCTGACATCAGCAAAGGAGGTTGAGCAGGTGCATTCAGTGAAATGAGAGGAGAATCAGGGCTGTCTGCTGTCCCGGAGGCCAAGTGAAGGGGGCAAATCAAGGATGAAGGAAGAATTAATGAGGCCAAATGCCGCTTAGAGGCCAAGCCCAGTGAACCTGAGAACTGACCACTGGGACCAGCAGTATGAAAGTCATTAGTAATCTTGAAGAGGGCAATTTCAGTGGGGTCTTGGGGGCAGTAGTCTGATTGGATGGGTTCAAGAGAGAGCTTATTGGAGTGCCTGTGTGGCTCAGTTCGTTAAGCATCTGCCTTCTGCTCAGGTCATGATCCCAGGGTCCTGGGATTGAGCCCAACATCCCTTTATCTGGTTCCCTGCTTTTGGGGAGTCTGCTCCTCCCTCTGCCTCCACCCCTCCCCCCACTCATGCGCGCGTGCGCGCTCGCTCTCTCTCTCAAATAGATAAAACCTTAAAAAAAAAACCTTAAAAAAAGATTGATTGATTGATTGATTGATTGAGAGGGTTTGGAGAGGGCCAGTGTAGATGGTCCTTTCTTGCCCAGCAAAGGGGTATATCTGGAAGAAGTCCTGGGGTCCTATTTAATATAGGAGTTGTAATAGTATGTTGTGTGCCAATTCACGATAATTCAGAAGAAGGGAGATTGATGGTGCCGATGAGGGAGGGGAGAGTGTCTGGAGCAATGTCCTTGAATAGACACAGTAAGTGGGACCCAGGGCAGGAGTAGAGGGTGGCCTAACAGCAAGACTGTTCAACTACAGAAAACAGCGGGATGGGGAGGACACAGAGGCAGGCAGGAGGCAAGATGTGATGTCAGGAACGTATGAATGTTCTATTCTGTTCCTTAGGTTGTCTCAGGAGAGTAGGAAGCAGGGTCTGAGGTGAGAGAAAGATCCTGAGGTTAGGGAAGACACAGGAGAAAGCCCTGAGATAGGGAATGAGTGGCCAGGGAAATGTAGACAAATAGACCCAATCATTCAAGGTCATTGGCTTTGAAATTAAAGTGAGTTGGGTTTTTTTCTAATTACATTACTCTGAGTGTGTACAGGTTCACAGTGGGTAACAAGGTGACTTTCACCGGGCCTGGTTTTGTATGAGGTCCTACCATGTGCCCCATGAGGGGTAGGGGTCCTGGGGTCAGGGGCAGCTCATGCTGGACCTTATGGGCAACATTAAGGAGCTTGAATGCAATCCTACAGGCAGTGGGTTCTGAGCAAGGAAGAACAGGGTCTGATTTGTGCTTTAGAAAGACACCCCGCCTCCCTGCCCCACTGTCGTATAGACAATAGATGGGAAGGGGGAAGATTATTGGCTAGACTCAAAGGAGAAATCTGGGACAGGAGAGGAAGAGGAATGAGGGAGACTAGGCAGGGACGGTGGGAAGGGTAGAAATGAAGACAGTTGGGAGGTAGTATGTACAGGGCGTGTGACTGTCAGTCTGGGGAGGACAGGGGAGCCCTAGTCTAGGTGACAGCAAGTAGTCTGGTCCAGGTACCAGTTGTATAGAGTCAGTTAGGACATGGTAAGTATAAGGCGCTCAATAGGTATTATGGGTTGAATTCCCCCCCCCCCCAAAAAAAAGATATGTTGAAGTCCTAACCCCTAAGACTTCAGAATGTGACCTTCTTTGGACATAGGGTCATTGGAGAAGGAACCAGTTAAGATGAGGTCATACAGGAGGAGTAGGGGGCGCTCTTAACCCAACATGACTGGTGTCCTTATAGGAAGAGGAAAAGAGGTACGTACACAGAGGGAAGACAGAGACAGAGACTGGCCAAGGGAGGGCCGGGGCAGCCAGAGGCTGCAAGAGGCAAGGAAGGATCCTCCCCAGTGCCAACACCTTGATTTTGGATCTCTAGCCTCCAGAACCAGAACAGTACCTTTGTGTTTTAAGTCACTGGTTTGTGGTCCTTGGTTATGACAACCAGGGGAAAACTCATATGCTGGGCACCCAAAGGAGGCATCCGGGATGCTTGTGGCCCCACAGAAGACCAAGTTGAGGGGAGTTGGATCTAAATCAGGTCTGGAGCTCATGAAAAGGCTGGAGACAGGAAGCCCTGGGCAGAGGTGCAGCGTGTGGAGCTCTGCCCACTCCTATACCGTGTGGGTATAGGAGGTCAGAAAGCAAGGGCCTGGGATGGGGGCAGATCAGGGAAGTCTTTCTAAGGCTTAACTTTGGGTCCTGAAATATACTTAATGGGTTGTGACAAGCATTAAAGACATGAAATAAAGCAAAATTGGAAAAAATTGGACTGTACTGTATGAAGTACAACACAGTACCTCTCCTTTCCGGAGAGGAAAAGTGGGGATTAACCTCAGAATCTACCTCATTGAACTGTGACATTTCAATAGGAATCAAGTAACTGAGTAGCTCCTCGTAGTTAATAATTGTTCCGTTAATATCACTAAGATCATTATTTTGTGAATCTCTTATCCCGGGTGTGTGCTGAGTCTGTATGTGTGTATGTGTGTGTGTGTGTGTGTTGAATCAAGATGCAAAATGAACTTCTCATTGTGGTTTGCCATGAAAAGTGAAAGCAATGGGAATTTAGGAGAGGAAGTCTCAGCTCTGTTCTTTAAACCTGTCAACTAATTGGATCAGGCCCACCCCGATTATCCGGGATAATCTTCCTTACTTAAAGTGAACTAAATACAGACTTCAAATCGCATCTACAGAATACTTTCATGGTGACACCGGGATTAGTGCTTTAATACTGGGGGCTGTAGCCTCACCAAGCTGACATATCAAAATGACCACCGTAACCAAAGACATAATAAATAAACAGTAAAGTATGCTAGATGGTGGGGCCCTTAAGGAGGAAAGAGAAGGAGAACAGGGTAAGAAAGATCAAGAGTGTGAGGATGGGAAGACCTCACAGAGAAGGTGACATATAAGCAAAGAACTATAGGAAGCAAGGAAGGAAGCCACGTGGCTATCTGGGGCAAGGGCAATCCAAGGAGGGGAAGGGTAGGTGCAAAGGCCCTGAGGCAGGAATGTTCCTGGAGCATTCAAGGAGCACCAAGGAAAGAGCAGGTGGGAGAAGAGATCAGAGAGAGAGGCCATGACTTGGGCTTTTACTTAGGGAGACAGGGACCACGAGAGGGCTCTGAGCTAAGGAGGAGCACCAGTAGACTTGTGTTTTAATGGGATCACTTTTGTTGGGTTTTGAGATATACTCTAGGAGGTCAAGAGCACAAGCAGGGACACCAGCGAGGAGGTGACTGACTCAGCCCTGGTGAGAAGTTGTGGAGGGGATCAGGTAGGTAGTAGTGGGCTGGGGGGAGGTGGTCAGATTCTGGGTGTATTCTGAGGGTAGAGCGGATAGGATTTCTGTTTTGGGCATGATGAAACAGGTATTTCATTGGCAGTGGTACGTGGTGAGGGTGGAATCTGGGAGAAAAGTTCGCATTTGTCAGAATGATTAGGAGAGGGAAGTGTGGGAGAGGAGAGGGAAGAAAAGAAAGATAAAGAGAGGAAGGGAGGGAGGAGACCAAAAAGACAGACCGAAAGAAAGCAACAGGAAGAGAAACCTAAAAAGTGAAACTCTTGGCGTGCTCAATACAGATTAAAGTTAAAAAGACGTTAGTTAATGGACCTACCTTTTCCTCTGCTTCGTACAAAATCCTCCAGAATGGGGACGCCTGGGTGGCAGAGTTGGTTAAGCATCTGCCTTCGGCTCAGGTCATGATCCCGGGGTCCTGGGATCCAGCCCTATATCAGGCTCCCTGCTCAGTGGGAAGCCTACTTCTTCTTCTCCCTCTGCTGCTTCCCCTGCTTGTGCACGCTCTCTCTCTCTCTGTGACATAAATAAATAAAATCTTCAAAAAAAAAAAAAGAAAAAAATCCTCTAGAATGGCCCCAATTCTGGTCAACAGTGGAAATCAGCTTTAACTTCTAGGCACGCCTCACCAGGACGCTTGGACCTCCGCAGAATGCATGGATTCATTTTCTAAGACCCACAAAACTACGCACAGTGGGAAGCTGAGGTTCAGGGATTCAGTCTTAGGCTCCCATGCTTTGGGGACACAGTGGGAACTCTGTGGGCTTCTAGATCAATCTTGAGTGGATCTGATTTTCCTTTGCCAGCACTAAGTGGGTGCAGAATGGCCACTCCTAAGCCCAGAGTGGATCTGGAGGGAGAAGGTCACTTTTAAGCATTCGCTTCTCTGCACGGAGGGCGGCCTCTGTCTCCTCCCCTGTTGTGTTAGAGAAGGAGCAGAGCGGCCCCACAACACCTTGCGCAGACGTTTCTGGTTGCCCTCCCAGCCCACCCAGCCCCTTGTCTGCCTGATCTGAGCCCAGGAGGCTGCCTTATGAGCTATCCGCCTGCCTACCTGCCTTGCCTCTGTGTTCATGGGGGTGGAGGAGGTGCGGGAAGATGCCAGCCTGCTTGCATCCTGCCTCAACTTACCCACACCTGCAGAGCTCCCTAAGCCTCACTTCCGCCCACGGCTCCCTGTCTCCAGCCTTCAGACGAGCTGATTTAGACCCAGCTCCCCTCTCAACCCAGACCCTCACCCCCAGTGAGAAGAGCATTTGGATGCCTCGTGTACTGGTTTCTCAGGGATGCCTGCCTCAGTTTCCAAAGGCAGCTGTAACAATACCACAAAATGGGTGGCTTAAAACAATACAAATATATTCACCCAGTTCTGGCGGCTAGAAATCCTGAAACTAAGCTGCCGGCAGCGTTACCCTCCTTCTGAAGGCTCCAGAAGAGGATCCTTCCTTGCTTCTTGTGGCCTCTGGCTGCCCTGGGTCTTTTTTTTATTTGATCTTTTTGGGTTTTGTTTTTGTTTTTTGCTTTTTTTTTTTAAATTTGTGGGTCTTTTTTTAAAAGAGCTTATTTATTTACCTGAGAGACCGAGAGACCGAGGGGGAGAGCACATGAGTGGGGAGAGGGAAAGAGGCAGCCGGGGAAGCATCCTTTCCGCAGAGCAGGGAGACCCACGATTCCGGGCTCGACCCCAGGACCCCGGGATCATGACCTGAGCCCAAGGCAGACGCTTAACCAACTGAGCCACCCAGGTGCCCACTTCCCTCTGCTTATAATTACACCAGTCATGTTGGATTAAGAGCGCCCCCTACTCCCATATGACCTCATCTTAACTGTTTTTCATCTCCCATGACCCTATGTCCAAAGAGGGTCACATTCTGAAGTACTGGGGGTTAGGACTTCAACATATCTTTTCGGGGGATGGACAGAATTCAATTCATAACACCCACTGAGGACCTTATGCTCACTGTGTCCTAACTGACCCTGTACCCCTAACCGGAACCTGCAGCAGACCCCTGCATGTCACCCAGCACTCTCCTTTCCCTGGGCATCCCGGGGGCGCAGCCGGGATGCTGTAACTCGTGGAGCGTCCAGGCTGAGTGGGGAGTTGGGTCTCGGTCTGGTGTGGAGGTCATGAGAAGCCGCTGGTAAGGGAACCTTGCGCACAGGTGCACGGAGCTCTGCAGGTGTGAGGAGCTAGAGGAGATGGGGCTCAGGATCTGTTGTTCCCTTGACTTCTTTAGTGTTCCCACCTTCTGTCAGCTACCGTGCCACTTAATTATCTGTTGCATAAATGACTTAACTCATTCAAAGAAAAAAAAACCTGCACACTTGACAACCACTAACTGCTTGTCTCCAGCCCTCTCCTCTGAGCCCCATCGGAGGTGTCTAGAAGCTTCCGGGATGCGTCTCCTTGTGAAGCACTTGTGGCTGTCCCCACGAACCTCCTACGCTCCACACTCCAGACCCGCCTCAGCATCTTTTCCTCTCACTTCTCCGGGTCTAAAGTGTCTCCCCAACCTGTTGTAATGTCCCCAAGTATGGCGCGCAACACCCCTTCTCCCTTTCCACACCTGCTGCCCACACTTTGTCAGACATGGTCCCTTTATTAAACTACAAGGCTCTCCTCCGTAGCCCTATCTGAAAGGCCATCACCTTCCTGCCTGATGCAGCTCCATCTTCCTCTGGGGCTCACCCTGCTGCCAGGGCCATGCCACAGCTCTGGGGTTGGAGAGTCCTCTTTTTATCTATTGTTTAATTTAAGTTGGGGGGTAGTCTCTGTTGTGCGCAGAGCTGTGTTTTTGCGAGGTCCTAAACTGGGATCTTTGTGACTAAGGTACGTACGACGGGGCCCATGGTGCACATCATAGTCTGGGGGCGGTGGAGGGGAGGGGCATAAAGGTCAAGTTCTCACCAGGGTCTGCAAGATTCTCAACTGCCCTTCCCATGTGACTCTCTGGCCTTCACTCTTATGACTCAGCCAGCCTCCCGCCACTGCAGGGCCTTTGAATCTGCTGTCCTCTCTGCCCGGAATGCCGTTCCTCCAGATAGTCTCTGCTTGCCTTGTTTCGTTTGGATTTTGCTCACACGTCATCTTTGTTCCCTGCTGTACCCACCAGTTCCTCGAAAGATGCCTGGCACAAGGTAAGCGATCAATAAATATTTGTGGCCTGCTGGGATAAAAGAAACCTGCAGATGATTTGTGCATATGTGGATTTTCAAGGGGCCGAGGATCATTTTTTCCCATCACCTCTCCAAAGGGGATCTGGGAGCCCGAAGTTTAAGAACTATCATCAAGGGGATGCCCGGGTGGCTCAGTTGGTTAGGCGCCTGCCTTTGGCTCGGGTTGTGGTCCTGGGGTCCTGAGGTCCTGAGATCGAGTCCCACATGGGGCTCCCTGCTCAGCAGGAAGCCTGCTTCTCCCTCTGCCTGCTGCTCCCCCTGCTTGTGCTCTCCTTGATAAGTAAAATCTTTAAAACAAAATGAACAAACAAACAAAAAAGAACTCCCATCAAGTTGGTCCTGGAAGACCTGTGGTCTAGCGGGGAGGGAGGGGGACCCTTGGACAGAGCCCCAGGAAGGACATGGAAAAGGAATCTGGGTTTAAGGTGAAGGCTTGGACGTGGGAACCAGTCCCTAGGTGACCTGTGTCAGGGAACGTGAAGGGGGGGCATGTCGTGAGAGGAACCCAGGACCCATTCCTGTTCTGCCTCCCTACTGGGGCAAATGTGGCCCCTCCCCCAGCCTCCAGGGGAGAAGACAGAACCAGAGTGATTTCAAAGACAACCAGAAACGCTTTTTATTCACCAGAACTGAACACCAGGCCCCCAGCCCTGAGCCAAAAAATGAGCAACTTACAATCTGACTGGAGCTCTTTCTTTTCATTTCCCCTAAAAGAAAATCAAGGCAGTTGCCTTTCTCAAGTGGGCACTAAAACCCCTTTTTTGTCAGAGCTTCGTAGCTTCGTGGATTAAGTGTTGGAGGATGGGGACAAAACCGGGAGGAAAAAAAAAAGACCTTTAACAAACCATGCGGATTTGAAAGGTGGAAGGGAGGCAGTGGAGAGATGCCCTCCTCCTGCTGGGGAACCGCCCAGCAGTGACTTGCGGTTGGGGATGAACAGTGCAG
Organism: Mellivora capensis; assembly: GCA_004024625.1. NCBI lineage: Eukaryota > Metazoa > Chordata > Mammalia > Carnivora > Mustelidae > Mellivora > Mellivora capensis. The sequence continues at coordinate 56,420 of PISX010008536.1, forward strand.
TGAAACAGAATCAACAAGAAGGTCGACCAGGGGGAGCTGAGGGGTGTCCACGCACCCCAAGGCTCTCCACTCCCAGAGAAGCCTTGGAAGACCAGGTCCCTCCCCCGCACCCCCCCAGCCCCCACCCTACAGCGCAGCGTGTCCCCTCCCCTTCCCGGCTCCTGATGGAATGGGCTGCTGGGGCAGGGAAGGAACAGTCCAGGGAGGTCTGTGATGAAACCGGTGGCTCTACAGGTAGCTGAAGAAGGTGGACAAGGCAGGTTTCGTGTCAGAATCCCATCTTGGAAGTTCTCGGCTCCAGCGTCCAAGCCAGTCTTGTTTACTCTCTCCAAATTCTAAGGGCGGGCCTGGGAGAGCACGCTGGGTCCTGTAGGTCCACTGGTCCAAGAATTCCAGAAGGAATGAAACCACGGGGCTGAGAAGTCAAGAGAGCAGGCAGGGCTCGCATCCCCAGCAGCCCGGGAAAGACGAAAAGAGCCTTGAACGGGGGCCCAGAAGGAGCCCCAAGGCCGTGCAGTCCTGCTGCACCCAGAATCCACAGACACCCCCAGTTCAGCACTCCAAGGCCTGTGAGGTCCTGGGGGGCAGAACTGGCTTGGTTCCCCAGTAGCCTCCAGTGTTTCAGGATGCAGCAGGGACGGAGGGAGCTCCAGGAGCCTGGAGCTCCCAAGGGCTGGGGAAGTCGGGGGGTGGGGGGTGGGGGGAGGGTCCGGGGACTTGGCGGGGGCTGGACCAGGAGGACTGGGGGGGCTGCTGCAGGGTGGGCACCTGTGTCCTCAGCGCTTGACCTTGCGGCCAGCCGAATTGCGCCCGCTGCGGCGGTAGAGAGACTGCTGGCCGCCGTTGAGTGGGCAGTACTTGAGCGTGTGGGCCTGGCCCCCAGTGGCCCCGCACAGGGGACACACATAATGCCGCAGGATAGGGCACACCACCACGCCCTCTGGGGTCTTCAGCTGGTGTGAGGAGTAGACGTGCCGCGATTCCCCGTTGTGCTTGCAGAAATTACACAGGGTGGCCAGGCCTCTGCCAGCCCCTGGCCCTCCCACGCCCTGCTCCGGCCCCAGAGAGGGCCCGGGCCTCGGGTTCCCATTCCCCTGGGCCTCGGGCCTTTGCCCCCCACTCTGGATCAGGGCCAACAGCACCTGGCTCAGGTTGAAGTAGTCCTTCCACATGTCAAAGGGCGGCAGCTGCATGGCTCCCAGGCAGGGGGGTGGGGGCGGGAAGAGGGGGGCGGCTAGAGAGAGGCCAGGGCTTGGGGGCCAGTGGGCAAGAGCAGCAGGTGTTTTTTTGGAGCAGAGAGGAACTGCACCCCCTTTTTATACTCCCCCAAAGACCCTTCTAAACAAAGGTGGAGCTTAGGATTTAAAGGGCCCACTCCCTGCCCACAGTCCCGCTCCTCATCAGACTGTAATCCCCCACCTAGAGGGGGAAGGAGGCCCTTCCCCTTGTCTGTGGTCATTGCTCGGCCTCTGCGACTTCTGGAAAAGCCCTTCCTTTCCCTGGGCCTCAGTTTCCTTACCCATTCCATAAAGCTCCATGTGTGCAAATACACCCTCGCCCTCTATCCTCCCTTAGTCCAAGGCTATAGGCCTCCAGATACTCCAGAGCCATTCCTGATGATGATAACAGGTCCTTACCCGGGGCCAGACACTGTGCTGCACAGCAGTTACCTGCGCAATCTGGTCTCATTCTCACAGCGTCTGTGTGGGAAACGCAGTTACGAGCCCCCAGTGATAGACGAGTTGCTTGAAGCTCAGAGGGATACTCACTGGCCTGGAGTCACAGAGCGTGCAAGTGACCCAGCTGGGCCTCTGACCCAGGTCCTGAACTGGGAGCCATATATTCAACATATTTGTTGAATCACACTATGGTGTTCGATGCTGTATAAATGAGATCTACGTTCTAGAAATGAGATCCGTGAGATCTGTGAGATCCCCATGAGGTCAGCCTTGTGACCATGCAGGGAGGTGGGCATCATCACTTGCATTTTATGGAGACGGATGTGGGGCTCAGAGAGGTTAAGGAAGGTACTTAAGGTTGCTCAGCAGGGGAGAGGCACCGCTGGAATTCACGCCCAGTCTGACTCGAGAAATACTAGGAGTTGATCTTAGAGGCACCAGAGGACCGTGGCCTGACGTGGTCTCACTTAGAACGCCCCACTTTGACCCTGTGTGTTGTCCCACAACCTCCCTGACCTCAGGAGCCAAGAAAAAGCTTGCCTCCTGCCCACAGCCCTTTCCAGGAATTCTTTCTCCACTAGCTCATCTGTCGCCTTGACCACTCAGGGCATAGTCACTGAGGCTCCTTATGACATTGGATGCTGGAAACTCACCAATGACCACAGCGAATCTGGCGCCCATTTCACGAGCTACCAGCCCATTGGGGGGAACAGCCAGCAATTAGTAAACAGTAGACCCCAAGACATCCAGTTACCTATAAACAGGGTGCTCCGAGGGAGACGGGGCTGGGGGTAGTGGCCTGGAAGGTGAGACCACAAAGAAGAATCTTTCAGAAAGAGGGACACAAGATATGGAACCCTGAAGTTGGGGGACAGCAAGGGCGGTGGGTGGATAGAACAGAGCAAGGATCCCAGGATAAGCCAGACCTGTGTGTACGGGCTGGAAGCTGTCAGATCATAGATTGCTTTTAGGAGATGTTTCAGCAAAGCCCTTTGGGTTTGTCACGGTCAGTGGCAGTGACTGGATTTAGGGGGCAGGGACCGCGGATGCCGGAGAACTCCACGATCCACATGACCAAGACCTGTCTTGGGCCCCACGTTACCATCCAGTGTCCCCACTGGGCACCCATATATGTAGAAAAATGCATTTGTGATGATCTGAGTCTAGAACCTAGCTGTGTTTTGCATATAAATGCTAGTGCTCTTATGGTGTTTTCGGATACACTATGGTGTTTTCGGATACACTATGGTGTTTTCGGATACACTGACTTTTCCTGGAATGCGACCGCTGTGTACGTTGTTATTCAGAGCTCTTCACTATTTCTAGAAGCCCCGCCACCCCAGGCTATGCTGACTGTGGCAACTGTCCAAACAACACACAGTTTGTCCCTGTCTCATTTGTGGGAGTCTCCACAGAGATGCTAGTATCTGCCTAATGAGATGTGTTTTAGATTGGCCTTCTCTGAGCATTCATACATGAAAATAGATTATTATTTTATTATGAATGGCTGTCTTTTATTTCCCCTTTGTAATTCAGGACATGATATTACTTTTTAAAAATAAAACCTGTGTGTTGGTGGTCTATATTACCTGTGAGTTTAATTTCAGAATATTATTATTATTATTATTTTACTTTGGAAGATTATTTATTTATTTGAGAGCAGGAGAGCACAGAGGGAGAGCAAGAGGGAGAAGCAGGACTCCCTGCTGAGCAGAGAGCGTGATGTGGGGCTCAATCCCAGGACCCTGAGATCACGGCCTGAGCCAAAGGCAGACGCTTAAACAACGAAGCCACCCAGGTGCCCTATTATTATTAGTTTTTATTTTAAAAGAATTTGTTTATTTGTCAGAGAGAGAGAGATCACAGAGGGAGAGAGAGGAAACAGACTCCCCACTGAGCAGGGAGCCTGTCTCAGGGCTTGATCTCAGGACCCCAAGATCATGACCTGAACCCAAGGCAGATGCTGAACCAACTGAGACACACAGGTGCCCCTAATTTTAGAATATTAAAGGGACATTTCAAAATGTTTGATAAAGCAAGTATTGGGTCTTATAGAATTAGAATCAATGATAGAGGTCAAAGTTAGTCCATTGGTCTTTGCTTTCAGAGCAATAGGGAGCCACTGAAGGCTATAAGCAGGGGAAAGACATAGGAGAAATGTGTTTTGGGATGCTCTTCTGTTTGCTGCTGATTGGATAGGGGCAGTGGGGCTGTCCCCATCAGCTCCCATTGTCTCAGTTTGCTCAGGAAGCAAAGTCTGAACAAAGTGTGTTAAAAATCCCAGATGGGAAACACCGTGTTATGCTTTCAAAAAGAACTTAATAAGTGCTTATTGAGTGAATGTGTTTTTTTCTGGGGATGGGCTCATGGTTGGGAGGCAACAAAGGGAGGAAATTCATGAATATCACAGGAAAAGTTTTCTTGCCATACGATTTCCCAGCTTTTTGTAATTTCCTTTCTGAAGTAATGATTTGGATAATGACTTGTTCGACATCTGTCCTCAGTGGTAATCCATGAGCCCTGGGAGGTCAGGGTCAGGGCTGTCTTGGGCACTGATGTGTCCCCAGCATTGCGCAGAGCAGGGGATATTAACAAGATGAATGAGGGGCGCCTGGGTGGCTCAGTGGGTTAAGGCCTTTGCCTTCAGCTCAGGTCATGATCTCAGGGTCCTGGGATTCAGCCCCACATTGGGCTCTCTGCTCAGCGGGGAACCTGCTTCCTCCTCTCTCTCTGCCTGCCTCTCTGCCTACTTGTGGTCTCTGTCTGTCAAATAAATAAATAAAATCTTTAACAAAACAAAACAAAACAAGATGAATGAATGGGGGCACCTGGCTGGCTCAGTCGGTGGAGTGGGCAACTCTTGATCTCGGGGTTGTGAGTTCAAGCCCCATGTTGGGTGTAGAGATTACTTAAAACATATATAGACTCTTAAAAAAAGAAAAAGATGAATGAATGGATGGAGGTGGTATGGCCCTCCAGACCACATTGTATTTCCTTGCTCTAAATGTCCACGGACCAATAATAAGTTTTCACATGGGTGACTCCTGTATCTTGAGTGGTTACAATGGCTGTCACTGTTCAGCTCTAATGTCTCCTCCTCCAGGAAGCCCTCTTGACCTTCAGGCTGAACCCCTGGGTCAACTTCTCTAGGTGACCACATCCCAGTCCTGCCCACTCTGAGTTACCATTGACTGGGGATTGGTCTGTCTTCCCCTCTGGACTGTGGGCCCCTGAGGTGAGAGCTGAGGCTGTCCTCACAAGGCGCCATACTCAACTAGAGTCACTTAACCCTCATCCCATTCTTCAGGTAAGTGCTATTATTAGTCATGATTTGCAAAGGTGGCAACTGATGCTCAGAGAGGTTAGGTGACTTGTCTACCGTCACACAGCTGGCAGGCAGCAGATTCGGGATTCCAACCTGGGTGTGCCAGAGTCCAAAGTCTTTGCCTTTAACCACTGTCCTATAGTGCCTCAGTAAATACTAGTCAGCACAATGAATGAATAAATGAACGCATCCAAGAGCTCCAGAGAGTCTTCCAGACCATCTAGTCTAGTTCGTCCCACTTTCTATTTTGCTGATGTAGAAACAGGCCTCTGGATGGGAAGGATTCAAGAATTCAGCTCTTTAAGCCATGGTTCCTGGCCAAGATCCCTGGATTCATGTGCACACCAAGAACTTTCTGGAAACCTATAAATAAAAGGACCCCCCTGGTCATATAGTCGACTGTGAAGTTTTCTGCTGGTTCACCTCCCCAAAGAAGTGAGTCTAGAATTCTCTGTTCTAGAGAGTGTGTGTGTGTGGGGGGGGTCCTTGGGCAGTGGGGTGGCTCAAGAACAAAACACCCCAGGTTAGTGGGTGGACAGCATCATGGGTAAATGCTCGTTAATCAGCCCCGGAGTCTAGCTTGGCTCCACCACCTGCTAGCCGAGTGGGCTTATTACCTAACGTTTTCTAGCCTTAGGTTTCCCATCTGTCAAGAGAGAATGTTGTCATCACCTGTCCCAGAACAGAGAGCCTGGTTCATTGGATGTGTTTATTAAATATTAGCTAGGATAATTAAGACACAGTTAAGGCGATAATTTTAAGGGCTCTTATTTCCTGAGCATCTCCTTTGGGTCAGCATTATGCCCTACCCAGACCCTGTACAACGCATTAAGAACCCCACTTATCAGATGAGCCATGGGAGGCTCGGATGGGTGGAGGGGGTTTGTCCAAGGCTATATGGACAGGGAGAGTAGGCTGGAGCCGCATTCAGGACATCCTCCCATTTCCTGTGAAAGTCCGCAAAAGTGGTTAGCAGAGAGCAGGGGTGGGGCACCTGGGTGGCTCAGTGAGTTGTGTCTGACTGTTGATTTGGGCTCAGGTCACCATCTCAGGGTGGTGGGATCAAACCCTGTGTAGGTCTCTATGCTGGGCGTGGAACCTGTTTAAGATTCTCTCTCTCTCTCTACTCCCCCACCGCCCCCCCCCAAAAAAGCAGGGAGCAGGGTGGGACTTGCCAGGTGTGGGAACTGTAGGATGAGGTGGGAAACTGGGAAGGATGGGGGTAGCTGAGTCACATAGATTTTCCTCAGAGAGAACACATGAGATCTGCCGGATAGGGATGTACCTTCTTGAAGGCAGAAGAGACAGGAATCTACTACACAGAATAATGAGGCTCCTGGAGGGAGGGACCAGGACGAATATGGGGGTCTCTGGGCTAAGTGCTTTACACAAAGTCCCAGTCCGGACCTTTCGCTCAGCAGGTGTGAGTCTTTGCGTGTGGACCCAGTGCCGCTCGCTGGGGCGGTGGGATCCGCTGTGCGCGTGAGGGTAACTATGGAGAGGTGGGGGTTTCGAGGTTCCATGACTCCTCTTAATAATGGCACCTACTGTCTGGAGACTCTCCGATTCTGTTGCTTGCAAACTTTTTGTTTTTTTTTTTTTCCCCCCTTTATTGCTTATCCCTCGCCCCAGCCCCACCCCCCACCCCAATCGTTTTTTTCTAGGACTTTGTTATTAGGGTATGTCTACCCTTCCTCCACCTCCTGGTGGTGTTTCACTGGATCAGAAACTGAAAGACATCCCTCCTCAGACAAGCCTTCTTCCCTGGAGTGGCTGGGGCTGTGTACTGAGGGAAAGGCAGAGATGATACTGATGAGAAATTCATCAGCAGACTTGTTTACTCCCTCACAACCTCCACCCCCACCATGGCAGCTCCAGTCTCCAGACTGCACGCCTGCCTTGTTTACTGGTGAGTTTCCCTCTCGCCTGGTGCCTGGAAGTCCTGAGGGGGGCGGGTGGGGCAAGGGTGAGTCAGGAAGAGGGGGACCCAGAGAAAGTGGGGGAGACACACACAGAGAGGCAGTCCGGATTCCCAGAGGGACTATAGGGCATGCTTGTGCAGAGACCAAGATGGGGAGGCGAGGGGACGCCTGGGTGGCTCAGTTGGTTAAGCGTCTGACTTCGGATCAGGTCATGATTTCCGGGTCCTGACATTGAGCCTGGCTTTGAGCTTGCACAGGGAGCCCTGAACTCCACCTGGCTCCCCGCCCAATAGGGGAGTGTGCTTGCCTCTTTCCCCTGCCCCTCTTCCCCTGTCTCTCCCCCTGCTCATGCTCTCTCTCAAATAAATAAATAAATAAATGCATAAAATCTTTTAAAAAAAAGAAAGAGAAAAGAAAGACAGGGAGGTGAGAGACTCCCCTAGGACCAAGGAAGTCACAGTCATTGTCCTCAAGATCTCTGTTGCGCCTGGTGGGAAATCTTGGCCCTGCCGCTCCCAGCTGTGTGGTTTTGAGCAAGTGATGTCACCTCTCTGGACTCTGTCTCCTCCGTTTAACCAAAAGGGGGATCATGGCAGACTTCCTGTTAAGGGGCTATTCTGAGGATGGCCGCTGACAACACAGGTAAAGTCATTAGCAGAGGGATGTCCAAGGTGAGCTTTAGCCATTATATTTAATTTTATTCCCTCACTAAAGATTTACTGAGGAATGCTATGCAGAGGTATAGAGACACGGGGAGAATATTTGCTCGTTCATTCTGCAAATATTTACTGATTACTCAGTGTGTGTCTGGCACTGTTCTAGGTGCTGAAGATACAGTGAGGAACAAAACATACAGAAATGCTTGACTTCATGGAGCGGAATTTTATATAGATAACAAGACAAACAAATGATAGAAATTTACTGGGTAAGGTTATATACTATAGAGAAAAAAAATAAAGAGGGTAGGGAAATAGAGAGTGGTCAGGGAAGGTCTCTTGGAGAAGATAAGAGAGGAAGTCTTTTTTTTTTTTTAAGGTTTTATTTATTTGTCAGAGAGAGAGAGAGAGAGAGCAAGCGCACAGGCAGACAGAGTGGCAGGCAGAGGCAGAGGGAGAAGCAGGCTCCCTGCCAAGCAAGGAGCCCGATGTGGGACTCGATCCCAGGACGCCGGGATCATGACCTGAGCCGAAGGCAGCCGCTTAACCAACTGAGCCACCCAGGCGTCCCAAGAGAGGAAGTCTTATAGACATGTGGGGAAATTGTTTCAAGCAGGGGGAAGAGCCAGGGCAAACACCCCGAGGTCAGAGCACACCTTAGGTATTTAAGGAACATTGTGGTTGGGTAAATTGGGGGGGCGGTGAGAGATGATGCAGGACCCTGTGGGCTACTGTTAAGAAATCTGCCTTGTGCTCTGAGTGAGGGGGTAGCCAGGGAAGATGGGGTTTTCTGAGCAGAGAAGGGACTGCTTAGATTCAAGATCTAAGGGGTCCATCTGGCTGCTGGATGGGGGAAAAGACTATAAGAGTTGAGGATAGAAGCCAGGAGCTCTGTTCAATCTACGGGAGGCATGATGGTGGCTTGGACAGGTGTGGGCAGAGAAGAAGAGGAAGGAAGCAGTTAGATGTTGAATATCACATAGCAGCAGAACAAGGTTTCTTTTTTTTTTTAAAGGTTTTATTTATTTATTTGATAAAGATCACAAGTAGGCAGAGAAGCAGGCATAGAGAGAGGAGGAAGCAGGCTCCCTGCTGAGCAGAGAGCCTGATGCAGGGCTTGATCTCAAGACCCTGGGATCATGACCTGAGTCGAAGGCAGAGGCTTTAACCCACTGAGCCACCCAGGCACCCCCCAAAAAAGGTTTCTAAAATGTAAATCAAAGTGTGTCGCTCCTGCTTCAAATCTCTCATTCTCTGTGAACCTCAGAATACAGTCCCAAAATTTAGCCATGACCTACAGGTCCCTAAATGCCATGTCCACATTCCCCTCTGGCACCCACAGCCTCCACTGTGATCTCTCTGACCTCATCTCCTATCTCTCCTCTGCCATCCAAGCCTCCTTTCTGACACTCAGATATGCCACAGGGCCTTTGCACTTGCTGCTTCTCCTTCCCTGAGCCTTTCTTATTTCCCTTTTATTTATTTTGGTAAGGCTGACCCCTTAGCTCCATCCAACTCTTGGCCCAAGCCCAAATCAGCCTTCCCTGGCCATGCTTTCGCTAGAGCTCACCCTCTCACCCTCAGGTCCTCTGTCTCACCCTCAATTATTTCTTTACTCTGTCATTACCCTGTTGGTCATCTAGTTTAACGTTAGCTGGTTTTACTAGAGCGTAAACCTCACAGGGTAGCATCTAGTTAGTAGTCTCTCTAGTATTCCCAGGCTTGGTACACCATGGACAATAGGGATGGGTGAATGAATGTAATGGATCTTCACAATTCCCCACACCCGCGCCTTTGTTGAGTTGACGTGGAGGGAGAATGCGCTCTGGAGTCACAGGCTTGAATCCCAGCTCTGCTACTTCCTGTGATCACTGTCATGACCTCAGTTGAAGGCAGACACTTCACCGACTGAGCCCCCAGGTACCCTGAAAATGAGACTTTTTATTTTAAGATAAACTGTAGAGTCCCCACTCAGTCATAAGAAATAATAGAGATCCCGTGTATTCCTAACTCAGTCTGCCTAAATGATAATATTCTACAAAAGAGTAACAACACCAGAATGTAGACATGGATATAATCCCCTCCCTGATCGTGGCCAGATTTTGCATTTACTTGAACCCATCTGTGTGTCTGTGCGTTTAGTTCCATGTGATTTTATAACATGTAGGTTTGCATTATCTACCACCATTATCAATATACAGAACATTTCTTGGGGCACCTGGGTGGCTCAGTGGGTTAAAGCCTCTGCCTTCGGCTCAGGTCATGATCTCAGGGTCCTGGGATTGAGCCCCGCATCGGGCTCTCTGCTCAGCGGGGAGCCTGCTTCCTCCTCTCTCTCTCTGCCTGCCTCTCTGCCTGCTTGTGATCTCTGTCTGTCAAATAAATAAATAAAATCTTTGAAAAAAAAGATACAGAACATTTCCATCACCCCAAGGATCACCTGATTGCCCTTTTATAAACATGCTCACCCCTCTCCTGGCTCTTACCCTCTTCTTAATCCCTGGCAACATATTCTAGTCTCTATTTCCATGATTTTTGTCGTTTCAAGAATGTTATAGAAATAGAATAATACAGTGTGCAACCTCTTGGGCTTGGCTTTTTTTCCCCCACACAGTATACTTCTCTGGAAATTCATCCAAGCTGTTGTATGTGCCAAGAGTTCATTGGATTTTATTGTTGAGTTGTCATCCATGGGCTGAGAGTATCACAACGTGCTTAACTGTTCACCTGTTGGAAGATACCTATATTGTTTTGGATTTTTGGCTGTTTGGATAAAGCTACCATGACCATTCATGGGCCCGTTGCATGTGTGAATGTGTATTTTCATTTCTCTGAGAAAGCACCCATCGTGTGATTGCTGGGTTCCCTGGTAAGTGCCTGATTCGCGTTACAACAAATGGCCAAACTGTTTTCTCTTCACTGCTTCTGAGATGGGAAAATACAGGTAGCCAGCATTTCCCGTGCGTTAAGTGGGAGAGTTGACGCAAATAATTCAGCCTGCCAGTATCCGAAGCAGAGAAAACTAAGCTTGCCAACCTATTACCTTTAAGAAGATGGCCAAACTGCAACTTCTCCATGTTTGCACCTTTCCTAAAGCTCCTTCTTGGTTTCATTCCCATGTTCAAGCTCACTAAGGTGAATGTCTTTTTTTTTTTTTTTAAGATTTATTTATTGAGGGGCGCCTGGGTGGCTCAGTGGGTTAAAGCCTCTGCCTTCGGCTCAGGTCATGATCCCGGGATCCTGGGATTGAGCCCCATGGGGCTCTCTGCTCAGCGGGGAGCCTGCTTCCCACCCCCCCCCCCGCCTGCCTCTCTGCCTACTTGTGATCTCTGTCTGTTAAATAAATAAACAAAATCTTTAAAAAAAGATTTATTTATTGATTTGAGAGAAAGAGAGAGAGAGCATTAGTGGGGAGAGGGGCAGAACGAGAGGGAGAGAGAATCCCAAGCAGACTCCACGCTGAGTGTGGAGCCCGATATGAGGCTCGATCTCAGGACCCTGAGATGACCTGAGTTAAAACCAAGAGTGGTACGCTTAACTGACTGATGCACCCAGGCGCTCCTGAGCGTCTTATCTTAGGTTGATTACTTGTTGTTTTTTAAAGATTTTATTTATTAGGCACAGAGAGAGCGCACAAGCAAGCAGAGCGAGGGAGAAATAGATTCTCCACTGAACAGGGAGCCCGATGTGGTTCTCTATCCCGGGACCCTGGGATCTTGACCTGAGCTGAAGGCAGATGCTAAACCCACTGAGCATCTTTCCTTATGTTGATTACCTGTTTGTATTCTCTGGTCCAGTGTGGCTGCTTTGCTCTTTCTAGGAACCACCCTCCTCACTGGAGAAGCATTTTCAGAAGGTGGAGCAGGGGTGGTGAGGGGAGAGAAACACTTGGGGAGGGGTGGGGAAGAGATGAGGGGGTCTGCCCAGGATGCAGGGGAAAGGTTTGTCCCTAACCAAGAGCTTGGGTATCACCACCTTCCCTTCTGATTAAGAATGGAATCTGACCTACAGGTCTGTCCCTCCGCTCCTCGCTGTGGGTGGCTTCCATTGGCTCCTGTCAGATCCACACCTGCCCTTCTCTTCCCAGCGTTGTCTCATATGCACCAATGCGATCTGGCTTCCTATTGGATTCAGCCAACGTCTTCCCGCCCCACCCCCAGCTGCCCTCCATTTCCTCTCCTCACAGTTCCCAGCCTGGAGAGGCCACTGCTCCCCATGTTACCTGCCCCAGGGTATGGCACCATCCATTGGGGGTTAGTTACACCCTTATAAATTACAACTACTCAAATGAACTGAACAGAATGTACCCTCTGCTTCCTTTTGGGACCGGAGTCTGGCCTTCCCTGGGAGGTCCTGAGCTTCCTTGGGGGTGGGGTGAGGTGAGGATGAGGGTTCCCTGAACATGAATTGGGCTCTTCACAAATCCTGATGGCCTTGCCTCTCCCTACCCTGTGCTGCCTCATCTCAGAGAACCCTTCCCCTTCCAGAGTCCAGCACCCCGCATCTTTGAAGGAAACCTACACAAACACACAACCCTACGGCTCAAGGACCCCCACCCTTCGGAGAGGCTCTATGGAAGCTCCACAATAAGGACCCCTGGTGTGCTTTATGTCAATAATTTTTTTAAATTTAATTTTCAGGGGCGCCTGGGTGGCTCAGGTGGTTGAGCGACTGCCTTCGGCTCAGGTCATGATCCCGGACTTCCGGGATCGAGTCCCGCATCGGTCTCCCAGCTCCTTGGGGAGTCTGCTTCTCCCTCTGACCTTCTCCTCTCTCATGCTCTCTCTCACTCATTCTCTCGCAAATAAATAAATAAAATCTTTAAAAAAAAATAAATAAATTTAATTTTCATTCTTACCCAACCACTTTGAACTCTTGTCACCCCTTCTTTTGGTGTTTTACTCCCAGGATTCTAGATAATGTGTTTAAATTTCTACTTATTTTTTGATTTCACATTATCCTTTGACTTCCACTGTGGAAGGTGATGGGAGTTTCTTACACACAGGCCCCCTCCCCTTAAGGCAGTCACCCTCTCCTTCCTCATTGTGGAATTGCTTTCCAATTTATTATTAGATCAATATTCATGCCTATATTATTATGAATAGGTAAAACCCTGTCCCCAGCTGAGCCTTCTAGTATGCTATGATTACCCGTCTTTTCTCGGACAACTTTTAGTTTTCAGGAGATCGAACAGTCCGTAGTTGTTGGCCTCATCTTCCACCACGAAAAATTCTTCACCGTACGACTAAAAGCTCCTTGGGGTGCCTGGCTGGCTGCTCACTAGGAGGAACACGTTACCCTTGATTTCAGAGTCCTGAGTTTGAGCCCCACATTGGATGGAGAGATTATTACAGAAAAAAAAAAAAGAAACTTAAAAAAAAAACTCTTCTCAAAGGTCCAAACATGCTGGGGAGACATGGGAATTATATCAAGTGATATTAGGAATTTTTCTAAAAAATTTTTTAGGTGTGATCATTATATTTTAGTGATGTTTTAATAAGTCACCCCCCTTTTCTTAGGATTTATTTATTTATTTGAGAGACAGAGAGAGCACAAGCAGTGGGGGGGGAGCGGGAGGGGCAGAGGGAGAGGGAGAAGTAGATGCCCTGCTGACCTGGGAGTCCAGTGCAGTTGGTGAGGGGCTCCATCCCAGGACCCTGAGATCATGACCTGAGCCAAAGTCAGACACATAACCCACTGAGCCACCCGGGCACCCTGGTAGCTGTATTTTAAACCAGCACTCTGGGTAATTCTGGTGCACACTGGCATTTGAGAATTCTCCCCCAAGAACTTTTTTTTATGGAAAATTTCATACATACACTGTTATGAGCTAAATTGTTGTTCCCTTCCTGCCCCATTCATAATGGCATTTGGTGAGGGGGTCGTTGGGGAAGTAATTAGGGTTAAATGAGAACATAAGAGTGGGGCCCAATCTGATGAAATTGGTATCCTTAGAGAGAGAGAGAGAGAGAGAGAGACATGAAAGCACACATTCTCTCTGTTTCTGTCTCTTTCCCCATTCCCACCAGCACACAGGAAAGGCCACATAAGGATGCCATGAGAAGGAGAGAAGGCAGCTGTCTGCAAGACAGGAAGAGAGCTCTCACCAGAAACCAAACTGGATGGAACCCTGGTCTCGGACTTCCAGAACTAAGAGAAAACATATTTCCGTTATTTAAGCCACCCAGTCTGGGGTATTTTGCCATAGCAGCATGAGCAGATTAATACACACACAAAAGTAGAGAACACAGTTTAGTGAAGCCACAAAACCATCACCCCGCCTTCACTGTTCCTGACACGTGGCCATTCTCTTTCATCCCTGTTCCCACCATGCCTCTGGCATCCGTTAGATTATTTAAAGATCCACTCATTTATTTTTGAGTGGGAGAAAGAGAGTGTGTGCACACAATCAGGGGAGGGGCAGAGGGAGAGGGAGAGAATCTCAAGCAGACTGCCCATTGAGTGGAGACTCACTCAAGACCTTGAGATCGTGACCTGAGCCAAAAATCAAGAGTCAGATGCTTAACCACCTGAGACATCTAAGCGCCTCTCTTCGATTATTTAAAACAAACCCCGGCCATAATATCATTTCAATCACATATGCTAGAGTATGTAATTCTAAGATTTAAAGTATAGCAATACGGTGTGATACCTAAATATTAATCATAATTTCTCTCTTTTTAAAAGATTTTATATATTTATTTGACAGAGATCACAAGTAGGCAGAGAGGCAGGCAGAGAGAGAGGAAGGGAAGCAAGCTCCCTGCTGAGCAGAGAGCCCGATGATGTGGGGCTCCATCCCAGGACCCTGGGATCATGACCTGAGCCGAAGGCAGAGGCTTTACCCACTGAGCCACCCTGGTGCCCCATAATCATAATTTCTTAATACTATCAAATACTCTCTTTTAAAGAAAGATTTAATTTTTTAATTTTTATTTTTTTAAAGTTTTTATTTATTTATTTGAGAAAGAATGAGAGAGAGCACAAGTGGGGGGAGGGTCAGCAGGAGAAGCAGGCTCCCCACTGAGCAGGGAGCCCGATATGGGGCTCGATCCCAGGACCCCAGGATCATGACCTGAGCCGAAGGCAGAGGCTTCAACCCATTGAGCCTCCCAGGTGCCCCGAAAGATTTTATTTTTAAGGAATCTCTACACCCAACGTGGAGCTCAAACCCACAACCCCAAGATCAAGAGTCACACATGCGCCACCAACTGAGCCAACCAAGCACCCCAATACTATAAAAAGTTGCATGTGTTTAGAATTCAAATGTTCAAATATATATATATATATATATTTTTTTTTTTTTTTTTGAGAGTTAGTCCCAGACATCATTCATGACTTACTCTGGTACATATTTCAGCATGCACATATTTCCTAACAGGAAGTACTTTCTCCTAAACAACTGTAGTACAGTTATCCAATTCTGGGAACTTAGAATATAAATAGAATACTATTATCAAATATAGATACTCAAATTTTCCTAATCATTTCAGTAATGTCTTTGACACCTGTGGGGTTCATTTTTCTCAACCAGGATCCATGCTACATTTAGTGATAACATCTATTCCATTTCCTTTAATCTAGAACAGTCCCCTACCTTTTTTCTTTCCCATGAGATTGAGATAAAAAAAAAAAAATAGACCGGGTGTTTTCTAGAGTGTCCCTCAATTTGGGTTTGTCTGATATTTCCTTATGATTAGATGTGTGTATTTCAGGCAATCGGGCAAAGGTGCTATCCCGTCCTTCTATGTGGGGAGTGGTGGCATGTGATCTTTGTGGCATTATCGGTGATGCGGAGTTCCATCCCTTGGTTAAGGTGCTGTTCACATCTCCCCATGTGTAGGTGCCTTCTCCTCTTTGGAATTACCAAGTTATGTCGGGAATGTCTCTTTGAGACAATGTGGAGATCTGGCTTAGGATACATTTTAACATTTTAAAAAGAGCTGGAGACCGGAATGCTCCTTGCTCTCAGGGAGTAAACATTTTATTTGGGGGTGGGGTGGGGGAAGAAGACAACAGAGCAGCAAATAAGCAAATACTTAAGAGGTTCAGAGTGTGAGCCCTGGTGAAGGCAAGGGCTGTATTGTTTACTGTCGTGTCTGTTGCCTAGATCAGCACCTGGCACGTACACTTTATAAAGACATGTTGAAATCAATGAATGAATGGCGTTCCGTGCTATAAAGACTCTAGAATAGGATACTGGTTAGAGACTCTGGGGTGGGGTGAGGTGAGTTGTGTGGCTATTTTAGGTAGGATGTTGAGTTGGAAAGAAGATGAAAAGCAAATGTAAAAGGTCCCTGAGGCAAGGCAGAATTTGGTGTGTTGATGAGCAGAGAGAGGACCAGAAATGGGGGTACGGGGAAGGAGAACCAGCCAGGCTGAACCCAGTTTCCCTCAAGATCGGCCTGATGGGTTGGCCAGTGGAGTGGGACTCTGCAGACCATGTTGGGTAGTGTGGCTTTTACATGGAAAGCCTGGGGTCAGAGTAGGGGTTATAAGGAGAGAGTGATGTGATTAGGGGTCCCTTGCTATGGAGAAAGACATCTCTTTGTGCCTTTCTGTGGATTCTCTTACTATCTGGGGGGACCCACTGGGGAATCTAATAAAAGCCGTATGTAAATGTATGCCATTTTGTGTACCATTTCAGAGGGTTCAGACGTCCGTTTGGTCTATGCCAAGCCCCCCAGACAGATAAACTGATAAACTGAGACACATCTACTAATAACTAGCACCCACAGAGCCCTTAGTCTGAATCAGGCTGTGTTCTAAGTTCTCTAAACGTAACTTAGTCTTTGCAGCAGCCCCAGAAGAAAGGTCCTTGATGATCCCCATTATGTAGATGGGAAAGAAAGAACTAGAGACAGCCTTTCCCACGATCCCATAGGCAGTCAATGACAAAGGAAGGGTGAGTCTCTCTTCTTAGCTATTAGGCAGAGACTCTCTCCAAGTTAACCCAGGCTCAGGGGTCAAGGACACCCTGAAGTCCATGCTAGGTCTTTCCAAAGGTCTCCCGCTCAGTGGCTAGAAACTTTGGTTATTTAACCCTAGTTATGCCGGGAAGGCTGGACAAAGGCAAGGGGTGTCATTGTTGGGTCTGGGGAGGACCCGAGGCTTGGAAGGCAGGGAGGCTGAGCTGTGGAGTCCCACGGCTGGCGCGGTGGGCAAGGCGGGGAGAGGATCATCCAGTCAGGGTGTGCGTTGTGTACATTTGCTGCTTGTTACCTTGTGTCTGCTCCCGGAGTCCCTGGGAGTATTTGAGTCTTAGTAAATCAGAGCATAGGCTCGGGAAGGAGGTTGCGTGGTTTCAACTCCCGCTCACGGCTCACTAGGTGGACGATTTCGGGCAAGTTACTTAGCGTCTCTGTGCCTCCTTTTTCTTGTCTGTAAAATGGAGATAATCACAGTTCCTATCTCATAAGACCCTGTGAGGGAGGATTCAAGGAGATGGGGCAGTGTCAGATGCCACCCAGCCTGCAACGGGGAGACGGCTCCTCAAGGGCAGCCTATTCGGTCTAGTGCGTCATTCAGCACCGTGTGCGGGGTGACATTCCATCAGCTTCACTGTGCGTCCCCTGGGTGCTGTTTACCATGCCGTGTATTCCTGAGCGCTTGGAGGAGCTACATCGATACTTTCCGGATCTTCTGTTCCCGTGGCTCGTTACAAGGTTACCCCTGGCTGGCATCCACTCTCAGACCCCCGCGCGAACCCGGGTTCCGGAACCACTCCCTCTTCCCAGCCTTGCGACCCCAGGGCTACAAGCCAGAGCTACCTTCCCTGTCTGGGAGGCCGGCCTTCCTGAGCCACGCCCAACCACCCACCCCGGTCACACTTCAGCCCTCCAATCCCAGGCAGGAAGCCGTGAAGCCACGCCCACCCGTCACTTCCAGGTCTAGGTGTGCACAAACCCTCCCACACTTTACCACGCCTTCCTCCCTTCCCGCTCTAGCCACGCCTTCTCCCCCCGACCTGGTCCCGCCCCCCCCCCAAGTGCCTTAGGCCTTGAGCAGTCACTAGATTGTGGAGGGGTGTGGGTCCTGGAGACTTTATTTGCCCTCAAAAAGGTCTTGCCATGGGAGGTTGGCGAAGTACATCTTGCCCTAGGGACACATGAATCTCTGGGCCTTGGGGTGTAGGCAGAAGTGGAACCGAGAGACCTCTGCCCACCCCCTCTTTGTCCGTAAGTGATCTGTATTTCCAAAAACCTCTCCAGGGATCAGTCTTCCGGTGGGGAGAAGAGAGCCAAAGGCACCTAGGGTGATGTGGGGATACCCCTCACCAAAGGCCACTTGTTTTCTACCTTCATCTTCAAAGTTCCACCCAATCTCTGGAATCTATAGCAAGAGAGGAAAGCGTTATGATTGTTTTGTTTTGTTTTTAAAGAGGGGTGGTCAGAATTGGGTAGGCTCCCTCTTGCCTCTAAGATACAAAACTTAAAAAAAAAGAAAGAAAGAAAGAAAAGAAAAGAAAGGGGGAAAATGACACTTCATTTACTAAAATCAACAAAGGAGCTACATATAGCTGTCACTTGGGAACAACCCAGAGTGGGGGTCATGCCTCACTGAGTGAAGAGAGGGGGGAAGGGTGGCTCCAGGAAAGGTGAGGAGGGGGCTTCTGGGTTCTGCCCCCAGCCACCCTGTCTGGATTTCTCTATTTTCAGTTCTCTTTTTCTCTTTCTCTGGGTCCCTACTCACCCCCTCTTGATCTCTGTCTCCCTCACTCTGGGTCTCTATCCCCCATCTCTCTAGCTCCCTCTCTTTTGTGTCACTGGCCCCGATCTAAGTCTCTTGTCCCTCTCTCTGACTACTCCCCTCCTCTCTGTGGTCTCTGTCCATTTCTCTCTGTTTCTGAGTTTCTCTGCCTTCTCAGTCTCTGCCATCTATCTGGACTTTTGGCCATACCCCTTCTCAGCCCTCTAACGCCAAGCTGAAGACTGTCCATGGATATCTCTCCCCATGAATTCCAGGGCTGTTAATCCATTCTTCTCCTCCCAGATTCCCCTTTTGTATCACTGGTAAGGGCCAAGTGACTAGTGTTCGTGAACGGAAGACTGGCAGAAGCGACAGAAAGAAGTTAGGAAGGCTTCTACACCTTCCCCTTCCCGGTGATGGTGGAGCCCATAAATGGACACCTGCTGTAGGCCCACATTGTACTGTTGTGTGAGCAGGAGCTAACCGACTGTTGTCCTAAGCCGCTGAGATGCCAGGGTTTATTTGTTACAGCAGCTAAAACTATCTTACCTAATAGCATACCCACCCTACCTTCCCATACAGAAAGCTGACAAGACCCCAATGCTAACATTCCTGAATTTTCAACTCACATCCATCTCCAGCGGTGGGACAATGTCCTCTCATGTTAGGACCCAACCCACATCCTGCCAAAAGCTCCGTCAACATTTAAAGGTAATCTTATCCCAATCTTAGTCTCTACCTTTGATCTGCCTGATTCTGACCTCCGGTAATTCCCTAGTTCTGTTTCTGTTATAACCTAACTTCGACTTTGTCCTTAGTGCCATCCCTGTCTTGGCCTAATTCTCTTTCTAATCACCTTGGCCCTGATGCAACCCTTAACTGTAAGTTTGATTATTATGACCCACTTATATCACAAGTCTAAACCTTAACTCTGGTCCTAAGAAGAGATTCACCCTGACCTTGATCCCAGCGTCAGCCCCAATGCAGTCCTAAGATCCAAATCCAGCCCTGATTTTAGGTATAATCCTAGCCTTGATTTTGAGTCTAGCTGTCTTAACTCTATACCCAATCTTTACCCAGGTCCTGGGTACCTAGCCCTAACCCGAACCACGGCCATAACCTGAACACCAGCGCTAATTGTCACCTTTACCTGAATCTTAACCTTGTCTTCAAACCTCAAATGAAACTCCACCAATACTGATTGCTACTGATCCTTAATCTTAAACTTAGCTTGATCCTTAATTTCTAATCCTAATTGGAACCAAACTCCAGTTCTAAGAGTTTCACGTGATTTGGAGTCATCCCTGACTCTTCTTTCTCTTTTACTCCTCACGTCCAGTCTGCCAGTCAGTTCTGAGAGTGCTACTTTCACATTCTATCAGTGTCCGACCATCCCTCTCTACCTCCACAGTCACCAGGTCCGGCTGCCATCATCATCTTCCTGGACTGCTGCAGTCACCCTCCCCCAGGCTCTATGTTAATTCCACTCTTCTAGCTCTCAACCCAAAGGGATCTTGTTAAAACCCGAGTCAGCTCACATCTCTTTGCTCAGAACAGTCCCATGGCTTCCATCTCACTAGGAGTAAAAGTCAAAGTCCTATATTGGCCCCCAGGATTCTAAATAAAACGGCCCCCTTTGTTTCCTATCTGACCTCATTTCCTCCCACCCTTTCCTCGCTCACTCTGTTCCATCCACCCCGGCCTCCTTGCTAGTCCACACATACTCCAGGCACATCCCACCCCAGGCTCTTTGCATTTGATGTTTTCTCTGCGTGGAATGCTCCTTCCCCAGATATCCACATGCCCACCCCCAACTCTCCTTCAGGTCTTTACTCACATGTCACATTTCCAGTAAAGTCTCCCCATTCAGCTTATTGAAAATTACAGTGCCTCTCTTTTCCAGAATTCTGTTTTCTTTCTCAGCCTCATTTTTCTTTATGAAATGTATTATCATCTAGTGTAGTGTGTGGTTTACTTGTCTTGTTTACTGCCCATTTCCTCCCATGGAGCACAAGCTCCCCAGGATAGGGAAAATTGTCTCTTTTGTTACTCAATGTCTAGAACACTACCTGGCACATAGTAGACGCTTAATGAATATTTTTGAATGACCATGTACTTCCTGAGAAGGATGCGCTCCATTTCCCTGTAGTTCTAAGATGATTGGGTAAGAGGAAGAAGAGTGAAGAGGGTTGGGGTGGCAGTGGCCACAGCTTCCACAAAAGCAAGTTGAGTGTTCAGTTACACCTGGTCAACAGAGGGCGTGGCTCTGTCCCCAAGCCCCTGTGACCACTTTTCAGCTGACCAGGAACTCACTAAGCTTTTGGCTCATGTCCACCTGCAGTGAGAGCCGCTGAGAAGCGCGAAAGCCTGGGTTCTCTTCTTAGTTTGTCCGTGGAACCAGGGGCACCCATATATTCGCCCCCTTACGGCTCTGAGCCTCCAGTTCAGCTGAGAATGGGGTGAAGGCTAAGAGGGAGACTCCCCTCACACTGGAGCTGGAGCTGGGGATAGGGGTGGGGATGAGGCAGGAACACCGTGGAGCTCGGTACAGCCAGTGGCGACGAAGGAGGAGAGAGAAGGCCATAGAGATGGAAGGACTAAAATACAGCTGGCCCGCGAAAAAAGAGGCAAAAAAGAGAAAAATAGAGACAAACAGAAAGACCCAACGTGAGAAGCACAGGCACAAAGAAACAGAGGTGGACAGAGAACGAGTGTTTGCAATAATGGGGAGAAAACGCCCCCCGCCCCCATCTCTCCCGCCTAGCGTCTATTCACTCTCGCGTAAGCACTTTCCGGTGACTGCTCAGACTGGCAAGCCAAAAACCACACTTCCCAGAATGCCTTGCGGTGGGGTTCCGGAAGGAGGTTTAGGTTCCACCAATCAGATGCCTTCGCGGGAAGCTTGAATTTCTAACTCAAGTCAGCGGGGAGGGAGGTAGCCGCGAGGCCGAGGCGCTGCTTGGGGATTTCTCAGAGTTGGTGATTGCGGAGCCAGCGGCAGGCTTCCTGATCGCGCTGGAGGAGTGGCAGTTCCCGGGCGGATAT
This sequence comes from Mellivora capensis, assembly GCA_004024625.1. Lineage (NCBI taxonomy): Eukaryota > Metazoa > Chordata > Mammalia > Carnivora > Mustelidae > Mellivora > Mellivora capensis. The sequence continues at coordinate 77,736 of PISX010008536.1, forward strand.
TTCTGGAGGGTGGATTTGGGGGTGCCTTGAAGGCTCAGACAGGCTCTGTGTCTTTTCATAAGTCCTTTTCTATTTACACTGGCCAGAGTGGATTTTGTTCGCGCCACTGAGCAATACTGGGTACACAGAGAGGGAGAAAGAGATGCAGAGGCGGACAGAAACAGAAAGTCGGAGAGATTCCACCTCCAGCGGGGACAAGGAGAGAGACAGAGCCCTGCAGGGATACAATGAGATGATGATTTTTTTTTTTTAAGGGGAGGGGAAGAAAAAGAGTGATAGAAGGAGGGAGATGGGGTGACACAGAAACCCAGAGAAATACTGAAGGCAAACTGAGGCAGAGAGGAGCAGAGGCAGAGGCAAGGGTAGGGAGGGGGTTAGAAACAGTGTCCCAGATCTGTCCCCAGAATGTTGGCGTGGGAGTGTTGGTGGAGAGGATCCTTTAGAGACTAAACTTCTCCAGAAGGCAGAGTTGGAGGCCAGAGATTGGAGGGGGCCTGGGGAGGCTACTGACTTGCCAGACTCACTAAAGCCTAGCCTGCTGATGGAGCGTTTTTCCAATAGAATGTCTCATTTTCCCCCCCATGCTTATTCCCAGCCCCAACCTTCAACAGCCCTGACTGAGGAAAGCGTAGTGTCTCTGAATGGACTCCCCACCTGCTTGCCACTCGCCTCTCAGGCCTTGCGCCTAAAGACCAGCCCACTTGACTTGGGCAGAAGTGACAGTGGTGATTCAGCCACCTTTGAGGACTGAGGCCGATTCCTGAGCTTAGAGGACGACTGAGTGACTAAGAGGAGTGGAGGAAACAGAGAGAGGGTCTGCAAGAGAGGGAGACTGAGGCAAAGAGAGGTGGAACCAGGGGCAGAGAGATGGGGACCCAGGGGAGGGACGGGGCAGTGAGCCAGGCAGGCCGGATCTAGGATTCCAGGTAGTGGAGTCAGATAACCTGGCTTCTCTGATTAGTTGTCCTGAATTCACTGTTGCCCCTCAGATGTCTTTCTTCTCTTCCTTCTAGAGTTGCCAGATAAAATACAGAATGCTCTGTTACATTTGGATTTTAGAGAAGAGGCAGCTAACATTTAGTGTAAGTACGGCTCCAATATTGCATGGGACGTATTTACACTTAAGAAATTTTTTTTTAATATGAAATTCAAATCCCACTGAACATACTGTATTTTTATTTGCTATGTCAGGCCATCCTATCCCCATCTCTGTTTTGTTTCTGCCTCTTTTTTGTCTCCTCTTTGTGTTTGTCTTTCCCTCTGTCCCAGTCCGCCTCTACCTTCTCTGTTCTCTCCAGGAGACCTTGCTCTGATGTGGCCTCTCAGAGCCACTCCTGAAGACCCCCAGCCCCCCACCTAGGCCCCCTCTTCCCTCTGTCCTCCCATCCCAGCTCTGTCTCTAGGGCCATCTCCCTCCTCCAGGCAACTCCTCCATCTTCTTTCTTCATCTCTCTTCTCATCGAGGCCCCCCACCCCTGAAGCCCACCCCCGCCCCCACCAGAGGACAAGGTTTGGAGGCTTTCAGGGAGTTAGGAATCCCCCATTACTCACCTGCATCCGACCTCATCTCCTTTCCTTTCCACCTCCTGGGTCAGAGAGGTCAGAGAGTTTCCCAAAGTCACACCGCAAAATAGAGACCAAACCCTCACCCCACCCCCAAATCCCTTCTAAGTTCCCTGCTTCCTGGTGGAAAATTCCTCTGTTTTGCAGGAAAATGGCTGGTCTTGGCAATATTTTTGAACGCCAGGCAAAACTTGAGGGCCCGCAGGCAAGGACCAGAGTTGCCTGGGGTGCAGGGAAGGGTAGACTTTTGAGCATCTACTATGCACTAAGAGTTGGAGACAACGGCTTTTGGTCTGGCAACATGGGAGTGGTGACTTGTGGCTGTTGCCATGTCCCTGGGCCTGAGAACATAGGGAGTGCTCGATAAATGTCTGTTGAACAAATGAATGAATGAATGAATGAGTGGATGGACAAAAAAACACACCCCAAGCAGTCGAAGACCCTTCTCCATGTCTGCTACTCTCTTCATTCCCACCCCTGTCCCTTTCTCACTTAGTCCCTGCTCTGTTCCTTCTCCCTTGGTTTCTGTCCTTCCCTAGAGTTATTTTATTATTAGTTTTCGGTCAGAGGGGTCTCCACAGTGATCACCACGTGCTGAGCATCTCTTCTGTGTCAGGCACTGATGGGGTGAGGCACTCGTGGAATCCTCCTGGAATATTCCAGAAGGTTAAGTACAGCTTTGGAGAGTCTTTTCCATACGTGAAGACTGAGACCCAGAGAGAGGAAACGAGGTGCCCGGGTCACAGCAGAACCTAAACCTGTCTCTCCATCTCACATGCCAATCTCCCTCCTCCTTGGCACGTTGTCACCCGCCCAGCCATCCCTGACTCCTCCACAATGTAAGGACATTCATATTCAACCCTGACCGTGAACTGAAATGTGTCCAGGGCGGGGCACATAACACAAAAAAGTAGTGGAGGGTCGGGAGGGGCTGAGGCTGTATGCCTTGGCTGATGGGGAGAGCATGGCCCGCTCCAGTCAGTTCTGACCACCTAGAGATGCCACATCGGATTTCTCAAGAGGGTCTCGCAACCCACATTTTCAGAAGTCTCCTGAGGCTTAACTGCTGGCACCAAATTCACACAAAACGCTGTTCAGGTCAAATGAGATCCCGTGTGCCCCAGATAGGCCTGCTGGCCGATTGTTTGCAATGTCTGAACTGTGTTTAGTTCCATGTGCCAAAGAAGAATTTCCAGATTTCAGTAGAATATATGTTCCATGAAAGCAGAGATTTTGGGGGTCCGTTTCATTAACGGCCTTACCTTCAGCACCGAGAAAGGTACCTGACACCTTGTATGTGCTCGCTATTTTTTTTTAAGTGGGTGTTGTACTGGATCCTAGCATGAATCATAGAAATACCATTAAAAACATTTCCTTTGTATATGTAGGGAGACAGAGGCTCTGAGGGGCAAATTCCCAGGGTTCTGGAGCAGCACTGGGATCTGAATCTGGATCTGACCTGACTCCAAAAGGGAACCTGAGGCTACCCTGACTCTAGCTGGGGTTGTGCATTTGCAATTCTGTGTGTGTGTGTGTACGTGGGTCCAGGGGTGCGTTTGTGGGACTGTGGTGCCAAGTACATGTGGTGGCGATGGTGGCATCGACCCTCATGATTGGACACTGATCGCCCCCCTCACCCCCTAGCTAAACCTGGAGCCTTGCTTCCCTCGGACACACTTCCTCTGGGTGCTCACCCAGTCCAAAGAGAATAATCCACCCTTCCCCTCCTTCCCCCTCCTGGGCCCATCTTCAGGACCCCCCTCCACCCCCTCCCCTAGATACCCACGAGCCCCAAGGGAAAGGGGGGCAAGAATTTAGGATGAGGGTGGAGGTGCAGGGAGGAGGGAGAGGGAAGGGGATGGGTTAAGAAGGAGTGTGTGATGTCAAGCAAAAAAGACAACATTAGACACAGATGCTGAGATGGCGTTTATCGCGGCAAAAAAAGGTGAAGTCGCCGAGGGAGGGGGGGAGGGG
>PISX010008537.1:0-81279 GCA_004024625.1 Mellivora capensis
GTACAGAAATCAGTGGCTTTCTTATACACTAACAATGAAAATACAGAAAGGGAAATTAGAGAATCGATTCCATTTACTATAGCACCAAGAACCATAAGATACCTGGGAATAAACCTAACCAAAGAAGTAAAGGATCTGTACTCGAGGAACTACAGAACACTCATGAAAGAAATTGAAGAAGACGTAAAAAGATGGAAGATCATTCCATGTTCTTGGATCGGAAGAATAAACATTGTTAAAATGTCTATACTACCTAGAGCAATCTATACTTTTAATGCCATTCCGATCAAAATTCCAAAATTTTATTTTTCAAAAAGCTGGAGCAAATAATCCTAAAATTTGTATGGAATCAGAAGAGACCCCGAATTCCTCATCTTTTTAAAAATTTAATTCTAAGTGTTGATTTTAAGCATCTGTGTTTTGATACTATTAAAATAAAATGTAATTTCTTATTTTTTGCAACTAATATAAAGAAAAGCAATTGATTTATGAACTTGCTAAACGTACTTAATAGGTTTGTAGACCTTCTGTAGATTTAGTAAGATTTTCTCGGTACTCCATCATGTCATTTGCAAATGAAGGGTTTCATCATCCTTTTCAAATCATTAGATCTTTTATATATTTTTCTCACATTATTACACTGGTTTGGACCTCGAGTACAATGTTTTATAGAGTGGTCATAGTGCTTATTCTAGGGAAAAGAGTTCAATATTTCACAAAGAGGTATGATAGTGGCTTTAATTTAAATAGAAGCAGAGTTTTTTTTTTTTTAATATCAATGGATATTGATTTTTACAAATAATTTTTACACAATATTGAGATGAGTAGATTACATTTCTTCACTTATTTGACTAATTTGGTGAATTATGTTAACATTTTCAAAAGTAAATTAGTTCTGCGTTCTTGGAATAAATCCTTTTTGTTATGAAATATTATTATTATTTTTTACATATTGCTGGAATATAGATTTTTCATGAAACAGGCTCAAGAACATCTTGGAGATAATAGAGGAAAGGACTGATTACTTGGGAAATAAATCAATAGAAATAAGTTGATCTGAAGAAGAAAAAAAGTTAAAATGAATCGATTCTGTGAGATTTTCAAGATAATATCAAGTAGTCCAATGATTAGAATATCAGAAGGAAATGAAAAGAGAAAGAGAAAGAGAAAGAAGAAAATATTTTACGAAATAATAGCTGGAAATTTCCCAAACATGGTGGAAGACAATAATGTACAAAGTCAAGATATTCAACAAATCACAAGTAAGAAACATAACAAAAGCATGTGTAAACACTCCATTCTCCAACTGATGCAAGCCACAGGTAACGAGAAAGCATTGAAACAGGAGGAATCCGACACGTTATGTGGAGTGAAATGGCGACGTCATTAACGGCAGGACGGGCGTCAGAAACTAGGGAGGACAGAGACCCAGTAGGTGGCATGAGGGAAGATGAAGAGACGTACCCTGTTGGCTAGGAATTTTTTTTATTCAGGAAAACTAAATTCCACAAATAAAGGCAAAATGAAGAAATTTTCAGGTTAAGAAACACGAAGATAGTGGCTGGCAAGCATGTGCTTTAAGAAACATTAAAGGGGGGCGCCTGGGGGGCTCAGTTGGTTAAGCGGCTGCCTCCGGCTCAGGTCATGATCCCAGCATCCTGGGATCGAGTCCCACATCGGGCTCCTTGCTCGGCAGGGAGCCTGCTTCTCCTTCTGCCTCTGCCTGCCACTCTGTCTGCCTGTGCTCGCTCTCTGGCTTTCTCTCACGCTCTCTGTCTCTGACAAATTAATAAAATCTTAAAAAAAAAAAAAGAAACATAAAAGGAAGGCTGATGGAAAATGAAACCCACGGGAACTTGGATGCACAGGAGAGAAGGAGCTGAATGTGGTGAATGTGAGATTAAATAGAAAAGAGTATATACATGTATCCAAGTATTCTCTAAATTTCCCTAAAAAAAGGCATATATGCTTTTTTGAAAATTATAACAATGTTGTTAGTGAAGTTAAGTAAACGCAACTATGTCGTTGCAACTTTCCTACGTTTTACTGGAAATAATTCAGTGTTAAGTTTAAGTAGAGTGGGTGACATTAACAAAGTATGCTATGATCTCTAGACCAACAGGTAAAACAGTAGTGCAAGGGAAATTGCTAGGAAGACAGTAGTTGTGCTGCTGTGAGACTAATTTCCACATCTCTGCTCCTCTTCGGACTGACGTGGGTCACCACAATGGCATGGTAGCTCAGAGAAGCGGTCCTGAGTCCACGTCTTCTCTCCCTCTCCCTCTTCCCCCGTGCTTGCTCTCTCTCTCCCCAAAATAAATAATCTTTAAAAAAAAATACAAAGATGTGTCTAAAAGAAGTGGAGTGGACAGACGAGGATGTGGGAAGAGGATAAGGCTGAGGAACAGGGGTGCTCTCGGGATTTGAACGTGAGTGCGTGTGCGCCTTTGAAACAGGGCACGCCCTGGAAAGGGTCATCTCCGCTCTTGAGACAAAAGCAGGGGAAGGCGAATCCCTGTGTTCTCACTGTACATCTCACCGGGAGACTTTAAAACATGAATCTGAGTTCTGTGATCTGGGATGGGTCACTTAAACTCTATGAGGCTCGGTTTCCTCTTCCACAAAATGCAATTGTTAACCCTTTTTTCCAGGTCATTTTAAGTTTTCAAAGAGATTTAACATGAGAAAATAGTGAATATAATATTTAGTACATAATGGGATTATTGTTTAAATCATGATCCCAGCGTCTCTGTGTTCCCATTTCTTCTTGTGCGTTCCCCAAAGGAGTACTCACAACTAATGGCAGTTGGAAGTGCGTCCTGAAACAGCGCCCCGGGGACTGGGGCCCCTCAGAGACAGAAGCGGTTTCAGGGAAGCAGAGATCTAACCTCCGGGGCCACAGGTGCAGAGGCTGTCTTGGTGTCACCTGGGAGCGTCACCTTTTGCTCAGAGAAGCATCCGAGAGGGGGCTCAGGGCTCTTCCCCTGCAGGCAGGGTGGCGCCGAGGCATCTGAGGCATGGCTGCTGAGAAGCAGGGCTCTCCTCCCCGTGAGCCTTGTCGGGTGAGTGGAGAGCCTCCCCTTACCCGGTCTCCCAGCCTCAGCACTGCCTCACAGCAGATCTGTGCACCGAGCGGGCCACCACTTCCCCGAGTCTGATGCTTCCGCCCGTGCTCGGCCTGGACTCACACGGAAGAGGCTCTGGGGTGGGCGGCAGAGATAAGGGACTGTGACAGAGCTCTGTGTTCATGGGTACGCATGTCCCACGGTGTCAGAGGGCTGTCCTTGCTTGGGGGCCCTAATGTTGGATTAGACGTCAGGCACTTTTTCTCAGGTCCTGTCTCTGTCCCCTGACCTAGAAAATTATATCCGACAAGCCGCCCCACGTCCTGTTCTAACAGGGTGAGTCTGTGCCCACATGTGTGTCTTCCGTTGGTGTGTGCAGGACGTCGGTATGAATGGGGGTCCGGTGCACCATCTGCTTGTTGACGTGCTGTCTCTGAAGGCAGGCGTTCGTAACACGCCTGATGGACTCATGGATGATGGACACAGTCATCGGGGCAAATATGGGGGCACAGAGTTTGGACGTGTGAACTGGGCATGGTTGGGGACGAGTGCTTTAAGTGTGACATGCGTGTCCCTCTGTGTAGTGTGTGTGTGGTCACGTGTGTGCACACTGTGTGTCCTCGCACATGGGCAGGTACCTGCACGCGAGCGAGAGCAGATCCGTACGTCTATGTGTCTGGTGCTATCGATCCCTTCCTGAGGTCTGGTTGCTGTCTCAATGAGAGGTTTCTTTCCGAGTTACAACAGGCACAAAGAAAGGAGAACCCGCCTCATCCTGCCTTCTAAGGAAACAAGGCATTTGCCGGCTAGGCGGAAGGCGTCAGCACATCGATCGGGGTCCCCTCAGGATGGGCCAGGCCAATGCAACCGCCTGGAAGGGTTTTGTGTTCCTGGGCTTCTCCAGCTTTGGGGAGCTGCAGCTCCTGCTCTTTGCCCTCTTCCTACTTCTGTATCTTGCTACCCTGACTGCAAATGTCTTCATTATCGTGGTCATCAGGCTGGACAGCCACCTGCACACCCCCATGTACCTCTTCCTCTCCTTCCTGTCTTTCTCCGAGACTTGCTACACGTTGGGCATCATTCCTCGGATGCTGTCCAGCCTGGTCATGGGAGGCCAGGCCATCTCTTATGTGGGATGTGCTGCCCAGATGTTCTTCTCTGCTTCCTGGGCCTGTACCGACTGCTTCCTTCTGGCTGTCATGGGCTTCGACAGGTATGTGGCCATCTGTGTCCCGCTGCACTATGCCAGCTGCATGAGCCCTACCTTCTGCTTCCAGCTGGTCGGCACCTCCTTCCTCAGCGGGTACCTCTTTGGGATGGGAATGACACTAGTCATTTTCCGCCTCCCGTTCTGTGGCTCCCATGAGATCCAGCATTTTTTCTGTGACACGCCTCCAGTGCTGAGCCTGGCCTGTGGGAACACGGGCCCAAGTGAACTGGGCATCCTTATCCTCAGCCTGCTGGTCCTCCTTGTGTCTTTCTCCTTCATCACCATCTCCTACGCCCACATTCTGATGGCAATCCTGAGGATCCCGTCCGCTGAGGGCCGGAAGAAGGCCTTCTCCACCTGTGCCTCGCACCTCACGGTGGTCGTAGTTCACTATGGCTGCGCCTCCTTCATGTACTTGAGGCCCAAAGCCAGTTACTCCCTGGAGCGGGACCAGCTCATCGCTGTCACCTACACCGTGGTGACCCCCCTCCTCAACCCCATCGTTTACAGTCTGAGGAATCGGGCCGTGCAGACAGCCCTGAGAAGTGCCTTCCGAGGGAGACTGCTTCATAGATAAAGGCTCCCCCAGCGGCACCATCTCTTCTGTGCAGGCTGGAATGAGACCAAGAACCCAGAAAACGGGCCAGATGCTCAGGGTCTCAGATCAAAGCTGTCCTCCCCCCGCCAGCCCCCTGGGAGAGCCCCGTCCTGCTGCCTGCACGTCCCCGTGGCTGCTGGAGAATGCGGAGCAGGGTTCCCCCTCGGTTCACTGTGTTTAACTCTCACTGAGCTCGGAATCTGAACTCCCACCGCGGAAGTCCAGCTCCTTAAGGATTTTCCAGCTCTGCCGAACAAGCTGAGAGCAGTTTGGCCTGCTCGAGTTCAGAGCAGCTCCGGCTGGAGCCCTATCAGGGGTACTGCAGAGAGTTTTAAATTACTGCATAATTAGACTATCCCACCTCTAATGCTCTTCCAAGATCTGAAACTCAGTGGGAATCCAGTTGATGAGCTTGAACGCTCTGTTAGATGAAAAGGTGGGCTGTTTTCTCTGCCCCATGGGGTTCTTTCCCTTTATTATTATTTTTGTATCACTGTCCTCTGACTCATTGTCACTTTGTGCTCTTCCTTGTCATTGGCTTTCCCAGTTGGTAGACTGTATCTCAGAGAAGACGTAGATCTCCTGTTTTCTTTGATACTCATCATTGCTCTGTGACGGCCTCATAATCTTGGGTGTTGAGGACCTCCTCGCTTGTCTCCCTCCCTAGCGTGGATACCACCCTGTGGGATCTGCTGTGGACATGTTCTCCTGTGGAGCTCACTTCCCACCTGCAGTATACAGTGCTCGGCCCCGGCATGCTTAGGGACCAATGAAAGGGTAATGAAGCCGCACGGCTGTTGGAGGGGAGCGTGAAATCAGGCCCCATAACTTACTGTGTGAGGCAGGTCTCCGCCCCCATGTCCTCACCTGTAAAATGGTTGTAACCTTGCAGTTTTGCTTACTGAACAGGACCGTGCATGCAAAGAATTTAGCGCAAGACCTGGATCATAATGATCTTTCAATACATGTGAGCTGAGTTTACTATTAAGGCACTAAGCAGAGTGATATTGGCTTTTAGTTTAGGGAGAGGTTAATCTCATGGAGAATCAGAGGCTTCGTGTCTAAGGTAGTACTTGAATGTGTTCCTAACGGGTGGGCAAGTCTTGACTGCAGTTAAGTGGGAAGAGAGTATATTCCGAAAGAGGGAACAGAGTAACTGAAGCCTTAGTGGCGAGAGGCAGTCTAGGCCTGCTTCAGAGTGTGGGGAGCTGTCCAGAGGGACTGAAACTGTGTCCCAAACAATGCTAAGTTAATTTGGGTAAAGACTTCTTTGCAGACAGGAGTTTTAATACCTTGCCTCAGACTTGATCCCTTCATCAGGGAGAGTAAGCCTCTGAGCAGAGAGCAGAATGGCATCTGGGAACTGATTTTGGAAGATTAATCCAGCTGCAGAGAGGATGACAGAGCCCGGCAGAGAGGAAACAGAGGCAAGGATCAGTAAGGGATCCACTGCTGTCGTCCTAAGCAAAGACAGGGGGACCAGAACATGGAGAGTGGGGCTGAAAGATGAAGAAAATTACAAACAGAAGAGATTTTGAAAACGCAGGATTCACATAATTCAGCAATGAGGGAGCAGTGGGGCGTGATTTGAGAGAAAGAACTTACATTAAGGGGATATTTTTCTCAAACAGGAATCCATATTTTTTCCATGCCCTCAGGGAAGAATCATAGCCTCTAGTTAGAACTTCATGGAAACTAAATTTGGGAGGAAGGAAGCCAGAGCCCAGAGAAGAGAAGAGGTTGGAGAGAGGTAGGAGCGTCAGTCAGATGGCAGAAAGGGCCTGGGTCTCAAGCCCATGAAAAAACTCAGGGATGTAGCTGTAGGGCAGGGGCTTAAACACAGGCTCTAATCTATAGGTTGTAAAGGAAAAGAATTAGTAAGAATAAGTCAGGAGTTCCAGTTTAAAGTAAGTGAACAGAAGGTTAAGGAAAGATGAATACCGGGAGGAGCTTAATCACAAACCACAAGGAACACTTATTAAAGGGCTAATTGTTAGAAGTTGAATATTTATAGACCCAACCAAGTTATGTATGCTGCTTCTGCATTTCCATTTTTGCTTGCATGCCTAGGTGGTCAGGATCTGACTTCAGAGGGAGCTGTATTTGATGCCAACGGTGTCATCTTCTTATGGCATTTTTTGGTTCTTCAGACCAATATTACCTTATCTGGCCTCCATATTATTCAATCTCTTTCATAAGATGCTAACAGCCCTTTGCCATAAAGAGAATTTCTTGACCTATCACATGCCTAATAATCTGATTTAGGTCTTGCAGATACTTGGTGGGGGTTGGGAGGAGAACATAACCATATTCACCTTGCCTTGGTTATTACAAGCACAAATTTATTGGAGTCCCCATACTTCTTGGTAAGTGTGATATCAGTGACACTGATTTTTGATTTTTTTCAACTGCAAACATTTTTGGTAATTCATAACCAAGTTTTTTTTTAAATGCTTTCAATTGTCACGTTCAATAGGATCCAACTGTTCAAGCAAAAATCAGTAAAAATCACTTATACATTATTAGCAGTAGAGACAGCTTTTTAGTTTTAACCAAAATTCACTTAAATGGCTCCTGAAAGAATTGTCCCTGACTGAGGAAGGACTACCTTTTGTGCAAATGATGAGGTTGAGACAAAGTGGTAATCAGGTGGTAGTATTCATGGGCTGGTGGTGAAGGCGGTGCAGGATACCAGTGGTCCCACACAAGGCAGAGAAGTGATGGAGGGATTCTCGCTGGCAAACAGCACTGTCGGCTTTTACAAATCCAGACAGAATGAACGCTCTTTGGAGACAGCAGTCCCTTTTCTTGTTTGTTTGTTTTTCCAATTTTTTCTTAATTCCTCATTTTGTAAATCTAACTCTTAGTCTAATAGGAGGCAGAAGTCAATCAAAACCTTCTTTTCATCACATTAAAATGTAAGCATGAGTGTGGGGCCATGGAGGGCAAGGGAAGCTCTGCCCAGCCACAACCTCGTCGTTCTGAGATTAATGGTGTCCTCTCTAATGGAGAAGTATGGAGAAGGGGCAGATTGAGAAGAACACAAGTGCTGGTCTTCTTCCTCTTCTATAGATAAAATACTGGGGTTCTCCAGAATGTGAAATATCTTCATGTTCAAATGTAAGAATTTATACGCATTCCAAACCTCAAGAGAAACCATTTGTGAGTTACAAATGTGAGTCTTGGACTTTATCCATTCCGTCATGACCCTTTTTTCTGGGGTGATTAGCTGTCTGCATTTAGAGAACAATATAATTCTCAGAAATACAGATGCTCTCGTGTGTCAGTAACATTTGATTTCACATTGCCCTATTAAAAAGAAATACTTAAAAAATGAACTTTTTTTTAAGAAAAGGAAATATTTTATTTCAAAATCAAAACAAAACAAAGTAATATAGATGTGTAGAACCCAACAAATAAAAAATAGAGAGCTTGGCCCCAGAGTAGTAGACAGGTTGCATACAAAGTGAGCCTGTGATGCTTCCTGTCCCCCAGCTCTGTGAATGCCTTCTATACCCCAAGCCTGAGACTTGTCCAGGTGTTCTAATAAGTGTAATAAACACACACACACCCACACACACAAGACTACCTCCCTCCTCCCCCATACCTGCTGTCTCCTTCCTCCCCTGGTACTTCCCACCACACCAAGATTTGCTATGATTCAGGAAAAGCTGCTTCTCCGTTTCCAAAGAAAGAATTGGTGAAACCCACATAGTCATAGCCAGCAAGGTGGCTTTTGCCTCGTGGGTCCACATACTGCTGCATATGTGAGGCACAGAACTGCACTTGTTCTGGGGTTAGGGCCTGAAAAAAAGCAGAAAGAGATACAGCCATAGGGATTAAAAACACCTGGCTCCTTGGGGCTGGCAACATACCCCGAACTTGGGACCCAGGGGGCAAAGAGACGGGGGAGCAGTAGCCTGCCCTGTTCCCATCACAGACCTTCTCAGAAGTCCGTAATTTCTAATGAGTACGTCCAGCTCATTTCAACTTAGCCCTTACCTGAGTAGTCCCATCTCACTTGGACTACACACTTCATCCCATTCCCTAAATTTAGGTTATTCAAGAAGTGGGAAAAGAAATAGCCTTAAAAATTGAGTTTCAGATTTAGAATTGACCCTTACAGTCTTCAGACAATGACTAATTTTCAAGCTGGGACAACACAAAATGAAATGGTGAGTGAAGCAAGTGGTAACTTATGTAGGACAATGTATGAGCAACAACAACAAAAAGATGTGTGGGGGAGGGTAGTTGCCAACGGTGGGCCACCAGGCCCGAGAAAAGCTCAGTGACAGTGGACACAACTGGAATCTGACCTGCTTCATGTCCTCTTTGGTAATATAGGCCTTGCCCTCTGCCAGGGCTTGGAAAGCATTCTCGATTTCATCACTGGACTTGATGTTCTCGGACTCCTTGTCGATCAGGAATGAGGTGTAGTCCTCCAGAGAGACATAGCCCTTCCTGTGGGAGAAATGGGCTCCTCACTCTGAGACTGTGAGCTGCGACCTCTACTTTGACCCCACTCCTCATGCCCTTACAGGAGAGTAAATGCCGTTTCCCAAGCCCCAGCCTCCGTGCACACATGAGCCCTCTGGCTGGACTCTCTACACAGTCTGGGAGTCTCCATCAGCACCCATCCCCAAGCACTTCATGTTTTTCAAGCTTCTGTCATCCTTGGCCTTAGAAAGAATTCATCCCTAACAGTGGTGGGATCTCTCCATGACTGTACTCCACCCCCACAGGCACACAACTCCACTCTCATCAGTGGGCCTCCAAATCATGCAGGTCTCCTTACAACCTTACACACATGGAAAGATTCTTCTCTCAAGGTCCATTCTCAGAACAAGGTGAGATTCATAGATCAAGCAGAAAACAGGGACTAAGCAAATGACAGAGGCTGTGCCTGAGTTGGAGTCAGTGCCATGAACTTCTGAGCTAATCCCACAAGGCACCAAAACCTGCCCAACTCACGTAGGGTAGTCTGTTGTCTTCCTATTCTCATGATGAGTTGGTATGATGTTCCATGGATCATTTTACCCTTTGTGCTATTTACCCTATGATGTGCATTGTACCCTATGATGGTCTGGCCCTTGGTCTTTTTCTTACCTGCCTGGGTCAACCATATCCAAGAACTTCTCAAACTTGGGCTCAGGTTCATCCTCCTCCACCATGGGCAGGTAGTAATTGAGCCCTCTCAAGCAGGACCGGAAATCTTTGTGGCTCAGGCGCCCGGTCAGATTCTCATCAAAATGTCTGAAGAACAAAAACATTTTATCAAGTTCAATAGAGAACCAGGTTAAAACAGAAAAGAAAGTTCTTGTTGGGTCAGCTGAGGCTGTAACTCATCACAGGTCATCAGAGAATGGAGTGGGGAGCTTGCCCCTGTTTCTGAATTATTTTTAACCCAGTGAATAGAGCAAAGACAGTAAAATGTTGAGCGTGGGAGAAATGTATTTTCTGAAGTCCAGGAATTTCATAGACCTATTGAAAGCCATGAAGGTAATTAAGACATCTAGGTTTTCATTTAAGATCATACCACACCAACACTGAGGGGAAAAAATTACTTATTTGGAGATTCATTCTGAATAGGTTGGAAAACAAAGAACTGACCAACTATGAAGTTATACTCACTTGTATGTTGTGCTAAACTCCTTCAGTGTCTCCTCACTCACACCTATGGTGTCTCTGAAAGGAAAAACATGCATTAACCCAAGAAATAAAACAGAAAAGCAGCAGAAGACATTCCATGTGGAACAGATAGGGATGCAGGTGGGTATTAGGCTACTCGGTCATCTAATTCAGGGGTTGGCAAACTATAGCCCCTGGGCCAAATTTAGTCTGCCATTTGCTTTTATACAGTTTACTGAGCTATGAATGTGTTTTACCTCTTTACATGGTTGGAAATGATCAAAAGAGGAAGTGTTCCAATAAACATGAAAATTGCATGAAATTCAAATTCCAGTGTCCATAAATAGAATTTTACTGAAGCATGGACATGCTCATGAATTTGTGGGCTGTCAATAGCCTGTTTTCTCTATGACAGTGAGTAGTCACAGCAGAGACAACAGGACTCACCACAGCTGACATATTTATGATCAGTCTGTCTAAAGGAAAAGTTCGCCAATCCCCGATCTAGACAATAATGCTGCCATTATGACCAAGACCTAAGGCTGCTTTGATGTAATTAATTTATTTAGAAAACAAAACAAAACAAAACACGTGAATTCTGCTCTTCTGGCTCTACACCTTGAATATTTCTTGCATTCTAGATATTTGAGAGGGACTTTTACAAAAGGGATGGCTTCCTGAAGGGATTGCAAAGATGGTGAAGGGACTCTGAGAACTGGGTGGTGAGTAGCTTCAGGGGGATGGGAGCATGGTCTCCTGTTTCATAATAGATTCCCAAATAAAAAGAAATAGTCATTCTGTGGGACAGAAAAGAGAGAAAGAGAATTTTGATTCTGGAGATAGTATGCGTCCTATCTCTGAAGCAGCTCTTTCATCCAGCACCCTGATCTCTAGAGCCTGGGGCTAAGATCCAACACCTAATCCCACCCACACCCTGCAACCCCGGTCATGGGTCTGCAGTACTTGGCTTGGATCTGCTGTTCCAGGTTGTGCTGCATCCTCATCCCCAGCTGGTGGAGCTGGTCCCACTGCTGGGCCAGCCCGATGGTGCTATACTTGATGTCCAGGACCAGCGCCTCCTCCAGGCTGTCTCCCAGATCCTCAATCTTGGTCAGCTGGCGCTTCATGGCCTGGATCTCCTTCTGCTTCCGCTAGAAAAGTCAAGAAGGAAAGACCAGTCATGCAGGGTTCAAACCAAAGGATGGTAGAGAAGAAGCTGATGAACTTGAGTTTCCTCTAATTGTTTTCTTTTTCTTTCTTTCTTTCTTTTTTTTTTTTTTTTTTTATTCTCAGAACTCTTCCTGTCCTCTGTGAAAAATGAGCTGCTCAGGAAATCCACTTCTTTGTTCCTTGCTTATGCAATGGGGGAAGGCTAGGAGATATGACCTCGGTCATTCTGGTCATGTGTAATATATAAATCTAAGGGTTAGTAGCTACATCTTGCAGCAGAGAGGAGGCGTACTCCCAGGACGCCTGCATGGCTGCCTCCCAGCAATCTGCACCTTGAGTTACCCGCACTGGGGACTCGCTGAGCTCCAACCAGCTCCCCTGCCACCACGTGGACAGACTTCCACAGGATGTACCTGTCCTCCGGGCACATCTGATGCCAACCACCTGCATCCAGGCCATGCTTTCTCCTGAGCAGGGGAGGAGGGAACGGGTTCTGAGGATGAGGGAGGATAGAGATACTGAATGTACTACATGGTGCAAAGGCTTGCGGCCTTCCAGGGATTGGTCCTATCTAACGGTACCTTACTCTTCATTATTGAAGGCCTTTCATTCGGGAGTAATTAGATTTAATTAATTGATGTTCTCCTTGAGGTGGAGCAGAAATGAAAATAAGATTAAGAAACACCGTTCTAGTACGTTGCTTCACTCGACTGTGGAGAGACGATCTGGATTTAATTATATTATCAAGTGATTGTCAATGATGACGGCTTCTGCACCTGTTTTCTTTCTTAATTATCACAGTGACTGTGACGCCCGTATTGTGAACTCCATTGTATAGACACGGAAGTCGAGGTTACTGAGGTAAACCGAAGGCTGTGCCCATGGAGCGGCAGTAAGAGGCTAGAACACAAGCCGCTGGCAGTGTTGGGACTAGACCCTGAGGTCCTTGACCTTAGGCCTGGGGAGTTTACCTAAAAGTACTATGGGGGTTGCCTTTAAAGCGTTTCCCTTGCACTCCTCCTAATTCTGGCCATATCTCAGCTAATAAACAAATGTTACTTACTTTATTTGCTTCCAGCTGGGATTCCAGAGTTCCTGTTTCTTTGAGCAAAGACCTAGTTATGAACCAGAGGGAAATGTTATTCATGATATCAGAAGTCAGTATTTCACCCAGACAGACCTATTCCGACACCCTACATTTCTCTACTTCTGTCTATTATACGGCTCCTCTGAAATGAATTTTCACTCCAGATTTTCAGGAAACTGAGCCATTCTGCCAACTGGCAAGCTGCTAGACGGATGAGAAGAGAAGGAAGGTCTGCCCTTGTTCTTCCGTGTCTGCAAGAAGGCTTCTGTCCCTTCCTCATGGCTTTTACTTGGAACACACCCTGAACCTAATGAGGTTAAATGCCCCCAGTGGGATGCAGACAGTCTGATACGCCGAGTTCTCTTTCCACCCCACCCTTTCATTTAGGCACCCTCTCGGTGAGGGGGGTGATGATGAAGATGCCTGGGCGCTAAGTCCTCCTTATTAGTAGTTTTACAGAATAGAACAAACAAACACAATAACATAAGATACTGACCCATCCAGAAAATAAGCCCTGAGCATGGAGGTCCGGCCAGGAATCAAATGAGAGAAAAGAGAAATCACACATTAACAGAAATTACTTCAATGATCTTCTTTCCCTAGATTAATGAAATGTTCTAAACCTAATAGGAACCTGTTTCGCACTGCTCCCAGAGTCTCTCCTTCTTGGAGGAACTCAGAGCCTCTGTGCATCGGCTGTCTTAGGATGAAGAGCTCTGGTTTCAGGTGATGTGCTCAGTGCTGGGCACATGCTGCCCGGGGATGAGGAACCCAACCGGAGGGAGAGGAGGATGAGCTGTGCTTCCTCTTCCTTCTGCCCCATGACTTTTAGCTGTGACACAGGTTTTCCTTTTGCCCACCGTCTGGTTTTTCCTTGTTGGTTTCATAGGAATAGTATATATATCACGGATTGTCTAAACCACCCCTTCAACTCTCAAAAGTCCCCGTTTCTGACCCACCTACTGGATAGGGTCCACCAACTTTGATGTTTATTCCAATGTATTACAACCCTCCAAGTCTCTTCTTTTCTAGGTCATTTGCCCCAGAACATGTGACAAATGCTATTTTCGTGTAGAAGAGATTCTGCCTCTAATACAAGCAATTAGCATAGAGTATCTCACTGATTCTCACCACAGCTTTGTGATCAGGCAGCATGATAGCTTCACAGCAGGTGCTTGCAGCAGGCTCTGCCTTTGCTCATGCCCATAAATACATATGTGACCTTGAGCAAGTCCATTTGTCTACAGAACTTCTTCCCACACTTGGAGGCAGAGGTAATCCCATCTGCTCTGTACACTTTTCAAGGTCGCAGGGAGAGTTATGGAGGCAATGGGTATAGAAGCACTTTGTAAAGTGCAAACATCAGGGACTATGTTATTTCAGACTTAATCACAGGCAACAGGAATAAAAAATGAGAGCATCTAGGCGAGACTATGGACGTGTAGACAATGGGCAGTGGCATGACATTCTCGTTTCTTGCTTTTGCAAGGATTGCTTTAGAAAATCATCAGTTCCAGACTTGAGAAGCACTCATGGGATATGGTGAATTTAGGACCACGTAGGTGCTGTAGGACCCCCTCCCGCTCCCTTCAGGCATGTATTTCATCCCCATGTTGATGCAAGGGTCACTGCACACCTGGTCTCCAAGATCCACTGAAGGAAGGCACTGGCATTCTGCTCAAACTCCTGGCGCATCTCAAAGTTCTTGACCTGTCTCGCTTCTTCCCTTTGCAGCTCCTGCTCCCGTTCCTAAAACCCCGAATCACAAATAGTGGCGTGAACACTGAAGACCTTTCTTTGCAGTAAAATAGCTGGTTCCTACACGCTCCCCTCCCCCCAGTCTAACATGTCTTCCGGAAGCATGTGCTACCTATGCGCTCACATTTCCTCCTGCCCACCTCTCCTTACGTAGGGGCAGGAAGCTCTCCTCACACCCCAAAGTGGTTGCAGGTGTCACTAAGACCAAGCCCAGTAACAAATAAGCTAGTAATAAAGGCAAATTGTCCTCTTCTCATTTTTTTCTTTTTTTTTTAAATTTTATTTATTTATTTGACAGACAGAGATCACAAGTAGGCAGAGAGGCAGGCAGAGAGAGGAAGGGAAGCAGGCTCCCTGCTGAGCAGAGAGCCCAATGTGGGGCTTGATCCCAGGAACCCTGAGATCATGACCTGAGCCGAAAGCAGAGGCCTCATTTTTTTTTCTAGGTGAAATCGTCATTTAAATGAACATAAACACAGTCCTAAAGGGAAAAGTAGCAACAAACTGCCGCCCCCCACCGCCCCCCACTTGTGGTCTCTCTCTGACAAATAAATAAATAAAATCTTTAAAAAAAATAAAATAAAATTGGTGGTAGTTTGGTGACATTTTTCTTTGTGAAACTTTTTAATGTTTTCCATAGTTTCTATGATGAATAATATTATAGACATAAAAATTATACACAAACACATAAAAAAGGCACTTTGGAGGTGGGTATAAAATAAGGTTGTGGGGAATCTATAGACTGTGAACTTATATACGAACCTCATGAACTTTCACACCCCATGTTTAGGGACATGTCCAGGCTCCTCCTGGAGCCCGTGTTTGCTTCCTTGAATCACTGCTCAACACAGTTGAGCGCAGAGGCATGAGAGTGTCTGAATGCTGGGGCGTAGGGTTGTACCCACCATGAGCATATTTCTGACATTTTCTTAGACTGTTCCTATTCATGACTGCTGACCCAGCATAGATATTAACTGTGTCCTTTCTTTCTCAAAAGATCCCCCCACAACTTGTATAATACGTTGGGTTGTCATGCTCACCATGTGAAAGAAGCCTCTGTTATGTGCCCTTACCTTGAGGATGTCAGACAGGTTCTCCCAGAACTTCTCTAGCACCTCCATCGTTAACCATGTGTAAGGGCTAGAGGGCACATTTAAGGCCTTAATCTGCTGGTCCAGCTCCAGCAGATTGTTGAAGTCAGATTGGGCCCCAGCCAAGGAGGCCAAGAAGGCTTCATGATCCTTTTGCAGCTGCCGGACCGCGTTCAGGGAGACACAGTGCACAGGCTCTGACAGGTCCTCCTCGGCATTCTCACACCAGTGGTTGAAAGCAGAAGCCTTGTGTGCAAATTCCATGAACAGCTCCTCAGCCTGCAGAGAAAAAAGTCATCTCCATCTTTCCTGATCAAGGCCCTCGGCAAAAGAGAAGACCGAGGATTAAAAAATAAAGACCGTATTCAAATATTTTCAGGGTCACTTCTCCAAGAGGGCAGAACTGAAACCACTGGGGACATGAAATCAGTGGGCGCACAGGTGCATCTGAGGCACCGCCCAGGTCCTGGTCCCCTGATTTGAAACTAGTCAAGTCTTCGTCATCTACAAATAAAAAGGCTGAAGGACTCCTAGAGTTGTTTTAGCACCAAGAATCCAAACGAAGCAAGGTCCATTTCCAGTGATATTTCACGGTTTCTTATTCTGAAGTGTGTGCCCCAGTTCTTCCTGGCACATGGCAAACATGCAAAAGTAGGCATTAAATGAATAAATGGGTGAATCATTCAATCCGAGATCACTGATGGTCTAGGCCAGTCTCTCCCACTCTTGCTTGCTTCTTCTTTCTCTCTTCTGAAGAAAACGCCTCTCTGGTGTCTTTTTGTACCAAATCCTTTTCTTGCTTTCTTTCCAAAATTTAATTCAGGGCTCAACCCAGTTCCTACCCTCTAAACTGTACCCTTATCCCGATGTAATAGTCTGGGGTTATCCAGATGCTCTGAATGACTGAACAAGAGAAATAGTATGGATTGTTCCAAACAGTAGGTGACCAAAAATGGTTTTAGATTAAAATGTACCATAGACTTAGGGTCAGAAGTTTGTATTTCCCAAGAGATTTATCTGAGGCAAATGTGAAAATGAGTTTTCATTCCCAAATATGGAGGTTAAGGAAGAGAAAATTGGTCCAAATGGAAGAGGGATGTCAAAGGTGTTAGACCATTACATCTTACCCTGTACTCACTTCAGCACTCTCTTTGTAAAATGGGCCCATACAGAGATAGTTGATATGGCCCCTACACAGGAAAGATGCAGAAACCTGCAAAGTACCTTGTATCACTTCCATAATATTATGGATCGTCTCTGTATTTTACAAAGATTCTATAAACAGGAAATCAAATGACAAACCTCTTTGCAGAGGTTGAAAGGTAAGCAAAATAGTCAAAATGTAGAACATCTTTCTATGTAGAATGCATATATGTGTGTAAAGTTGCCCATAAATTGATTTAATTTTTCACTTAGGACTTATTTTTGTAGGTACCAAGCCCTTCAATAATTAGTTAAGGGTCCAGACTGACTGATTTTTATCTGTGTGCTTTTTTCTAATTCCCTTCCCTACCTACCCTGACTTGTTGCCTGGTACAATACTTCTTATGGTCTAGGAATGCTCGATAATTTCACTGAGCATCTTGACCTCCTTTTATTATTGATTACTTTTTATGATCGACATCGAACCTCAGCAGCCACCACTAGAGAGAACATTGTCATCACATAAGCCTATAGAGAGCTTAGTGCCTTGCACTGCATTCTCAGGTCCATGATCTCTCTCAATGGTGTAACACAGACCAGTAGGAGACAGTGGTAATATGGTCATATTTCAAAAATGGAGGAATCAAGGCTCAGAGATGTGAAGTGACATACACAAGTTCTCCCAGCTCAGGGCAACACAAGATGAGAACTCAAGTTTCCCTTGTTGAGTGCTCCTTTCATTTGGTTAGAGGACAATGTAAGGAAAGCCTTGCCTCCTGCCTGCCAGCATAGTCTTTCTGTATGCTAGGACCATCCACCTTTCTGTTCTTCTGCTACATGTGCCTGGTATCTATCTTCAGTCAGCTGGATAACTGAAAAATGGTCTAAAAAATCCCTGACTACTTCTTGTTCAATAAGAATGCCTTCCTGATCCTTTCCATGCCCTCATTCAAATGTCTAGAGTTTATCCAAACAGGAGTTCCAATAGAATCCATTTCTGGAATCCATGACTAATATACAGATTACTGGGGCCTGATTGGGGCTTTTTTTTTTTTAAAGATTTTATTTATTTATTTGAGAGGGAGGCAGTGAGAGAGAGCATGAGCGAGGAGAAAGTCAGAGGAAGAAGCAGACTCCCCGTGGAGCTGGGAGTCTGATGCGGGACTTGATCCCGGGACTCCCGGATCATGACCTGAGCCGAAGGCAGTCGTCCAACCAACTGAGCCACCCAGGCATCCCAAGGGGCTTTTTTTTTTTTTTTTTTTTTTTTTTACCTGCTGTAGGGGCAGCTGCTTCTCTAGCAACTTCTCTTTGTGGGCTGCAGAGGCTTCCAGCAGCCGTTCCCAGTGCCTCAGCAGAGTGTCATGGCGCTGCTCAATAGCTTTGGTCTGGCTGTGCTGAGCAGCCACCAGTTGGTCCTTTAGGCCAGTTATCTCTGACAGTCTGTCTTGCTGGAAGCTCTGCAGACTGGCATCCAGAGTGTCCTGGGAAAGAGCCAAAGAGGAGCTGTGAACAGAGAAACAATGTAGGTTCCCAGGGACCATTCATACCTGGGTTCCACCAGATTTTTATCATGGACCAGATAAGGTCTAGGAAAGAATTAGAGAGAGGGCCAAGCAAAAGGAAACATAACTTAGAGACCTACATGAACATTTGTGGCTGGAGTTATGGCTAAGTTCTGGTGGATGCATGTTTTATAATCAGAGCTTAGGTTAGCTATATAATCAATAGCAAAGGAATGTTGGAGCATGATATGATCTTCATTTTTGGAGTCCAAACTAAATGCTTCCCACAGCTCACATCCTTCCTCAGTCTCTTACCTCCCCTGTTAGATTTTGTGTTCTGAGTAGTAGCAGTGCACTGCTAGAGATCTTGGAAGTACGCACACTAACAACAGATCCTTAGAGAGGCCACTTACACATTTAGTGTGGTGTTGATATCAAAATCACAAGATTCTGGACACTACACTTCCAGCTTTAACACGGTGGCTTGTATTTAAACAATTCTCCCTTTGAGAACAACTTTAATTGTTAGATAAAAGTACAACACATCAGCTGTTTGAAAGAGATCGGTACACAGCTCAGGTCACTAGACTTCAAGGAATCAAGACTCTAGGAAGGTGAATAGTAGTAAAATCAGAGTAATATTCTCTATCACCCTTTCCCGTGACATGTGAGCTGCACAGGCGAAGAGACTGAGGGAAAGCAGCTGCTCAGAGCTCTTGATAATCTCATGGAACTAAACAGACAGTTTCTGGGGAACCAGGCAGCCAGGATCGGAGCAATGGTGGAGAAAATTTGGTTCAATACTCTGCCTGTTTCCCCCTCGAGGCATCTACGGGTTCCTAGACTCTATAGGATAGGAATCCCAGAAGCCAAGCAGAAAAACAGTCCCAAAGAGTCAAAGATGCCAAGTAGAGTCCTCAATGGCATCACAGTCCTGAGCTAAGGACACAGAGGACAGCACCAATAACGGGATTTAGTTGAGCCCTCAAAAGGCCCTAGAAGTAAGAGCTACCTGAAAAGGTCAAGTCCTAAGAAAAAAAAGTGTATATATATATATATATATATATATATATATATATATATATATCTTGAATCATTTCAGTCCCTGGCAAAAAGTAGGAGTGGGAGCAGGGGAGGGGGAGGGTACAAATGCTTTAAATCAAAATTCACAAGTTACATGACTTTGAATGTAAATGGACTCACTATTCCAATAAAATGATCAAAGTAGATAAACAACACTCAACTCTTGAAATTTTAGGAAGCACATCTAAAATATGAAGGCACTCCACATTTCCGTGTTTACTGCAACATCATTCACATTAGCCGCGATATGGAAACAATCTGTGTGCCCATCAACAAATAAACAGAAGAAGATGTGTTGTGTGTGTGTGTGTGTGTATATGTGAAATGGAATATTATTCTGCCATGAGATGGAAGGAAATCCTGCCATTTGTGACAATTTGCATGAAACTTGAGAGCATACGTTAGATGAAACAAGTCAGACAGAGAAGCACAATTGCTGTGGAATCTAGAAAGGTCAAACATAGAGAAACTGTAGACTGGTGGTTGCCAAGAGTTGGAAAGAGGGGGAAATGAGGAGATATTGGTCAAAGAATACAAACTTTCAACTAAAAGAATGACTAATTCTGGAGATCTAACGTACAATATGATGATTACAGCTCAGAGTCCTGTATTACATACTTGAAACTTGGTAAGAGAGTAGATTTGAAATGTTCTCACAACAAAAAAGAAGTGGTAATTACACAGTGGGATAGAGGTGTCAGCTAATGCTACAATGGCAATAATTTTGCAGTGTATAAGTGTATCAAACCAACAACAAAAATATAAGATATAAAGAAATAAATGTAAAGAAAGAAAAGAAAACAACCAAAGGATGGAAATAGATATATACTTCAGAAACAAAATAAAATAAAACAAACAAACAAACCAAAAAAACCTGTTACTCTAGTATGTGAAGAAGAAGACTTTAAATTAAGAAATGTTATTAGAAAGAACATTTCATAATTAAAAGTATCAATTCATTAAGGTGCTTTATAATTTGAAATGTCAACACAACTTTGAAACTAGCTTCAAAATATATAAAAATAACAGAGTATTTAAACAACATGATTAACAACCAAAATCTGTCAGGTAATATAAACTGCTATTAAAATACATACATTCTTTTCAACTATACATAGACTATTCAGCAAAACAGGCCATTTTCTGGATGAAACTCAAGCTTCTAGAACAATATAGAATGTGTTTTTAAAATAAAGTGGAATTAAGCTAGCCATAAATGTCAAAAGAGATGAGAAAATTCCCAAATGTTTGGAAATTCGGTGAAATACACTGTGGAATAGCCAATGAGTTAAATAATTAATTAGAAACAACAGAAATATTTTATCTGAGTGATTATAACAGAAGTAACATATGAAGTTGTGAGGTGCAGCCAAAGCTCTGCTAGAGGGAAATTTATAACCTTACATCAAAATGCTAAAAAGGAGAATGCCTACGTATTTGATGTTCTAAATATTTACCTCAACAAATGCTTTTTAAAAATAAGTTAATCTCAAAGAAAGTAAAATAAAATGATAAAAATGTAAAAAGATATTAATGGGAAATAATAAAAAGATATAACAAAGAAAAATTTTTTTAAAAGTTGGTTATTTAATAAAAATGATGTTCTCTTAGCAACAGCAAGACTGGTAGGAGGGAGAGGGAGAAAAAAACTAGCAAGTTACCCATATTGGGAAAGGAAAAAGTAACAATATCTCAGATCCTACAGACAAGAAAACCACAGACTTGGGGAACAGGATAATCCTAGTATTTAACTTCTGTGTATGTGGGCCATGGACGTGATTGGCACCTGCCCAGGAGCAGCCCTGTTCTTACCTGCTTTGCCAGTAGAGTGAGGGAGGCAGTGAGGTCTATCCCATTGCCATTGGTCTTCAGACTTGCTTCCTTCTCAGCTAGAGAGCAAAGATTATTGATTAGAGGGGATAGGTAGCTGCTCTTGAATCAGCCTTGGTAAAGAGAAAAGAAATATTTACTCTATGTCACAAGAGAGCCCGCTAACTCTGGAGTGGATCATTTATTGGAAGATGGGAGTAGTTGGGGCTGATGGATGGATTATTTCGACTTGTGCAGCATAGAACTGACTGAACAGAGCTAGAGCCAAGGGAACTTCTGACTATCTTGAAAAAAAAATAAAGGAAAATTGCAGATTAAACATAAGTTGGCAGTAATCAAACACACTGCTTTTTTAAAGAATGTTTTGCCACAGCTCTGCCCTTTTGAATATTGCAGATTAAATCACCAATTTCCCAAAAATGTGTTTTCTGGAATCCTGGTCTGCAGTCACCCATCATCATATTTTCTGAGGTGTGTGTGTGCACACACAGCACATAAATGTGAGTGTAATTATGTCCAGAAAGTGTAGGAGTTGGTGAGGAGGGAGTATCTCTCTTCTCATGGGAAGTGGGAACATTCCAGAACCTATCAATGGAACTCTCCAGCATTTCTGCTGTCCCTCACACATCATACCTATCCAGGCCTCCACGACGTCAGCCTTCCAGTTAAACTGCTGAAAGGCATGATCGTCTTCCAGTTGCAACTTCCAAGCTTTTATTGCCATGGACAGAGAAGGGATCTTTTCTTTCAGAGACTCTATCTTGGCAGAAATCTTCTCCTTTTGCTGACTTTTCTCCTGGGACACCAAGGTGGAAGGGAGAAGGAGAGACAGATACATGGGTGGATGTCCAGAGCTAAAAGTTGGAATTCTTTACTATGACAAAAAAGGTATCATTTCCCTCACTCCAAATATGTAACTACTCTCTTCTGGGTCTAATGCATTTATTTCATTTTTCGTCCATGCCTGGGATGGTTATTTCCACTCTAGCACTTGGGAGAGCTTTGCATGTTTGTCCACTTGAGTGTGGCCTTCTTAGCTGGAATGCCCTCTGTCCAAGGTTCTTTATGTAGCACTTAATCAGTGAGGATTTGTAAAAACAAGCATTTAAACAAAAGAATGATTTTCAAGTCACAAGGAGGTTTCAGTCTGGTCCTCCTTCCTAGAGGCGTATAAAGAAACTTCTTTACATTTTTTACAATACTCTATAACCAAATCATGCCGTGAGATCTTTATAAATGCCATGTTCTGCACACAGTGAGTAGGAGGGTCAACAAAGGACTTAAGGAAATCTGCAGGATATACTGATAAGAACTTGAAAAAAGAATTGATTAAAAGCAGTAACTGAAGAGATAATTATTTGCTCAGAACAAAAGCAACGTAGCTAGGCAGAGAATATTAAAATTTGATGTGTGAGTTTTAGCACTGCTCATGATTCTATATTTGAAGCAATCCCTTTTGGAAATGAGCTTGGCCTGGAACCCCCGAGTTGCTCACCTTATTCAAGATGTCTTCTCCTTGAGCACATATATCTTGCACTCGGGTCTCATGGACAGCAAAGTCATTTTCCAGTGTTTCGTGCTTCTTTAGCAAGCTCTACATAAACGAGCCAGTAAGAATCAATACTTCCAAGCCTGGACAATCTAACCCACCCCCATTCTGACTCCCACTAACGCTCCCCACAGGGACAACTGAGCGACACGGGCAGAACAGAGGCGTGTCAACTTCTTCTCCCATGGTGCCACTAAACGCTTCTCCTGAAGCTCTTCACTTGCCAAAAGGGGCAATCTTACCAGAAAAGAAAGAGACAAAGGACTACAGTGATATTATTTCTAACTTACTGTGTGAACTTCAGCTTCTCTGAACTTTGGAATGAAAGTGTGGGTCAAGATAAAATATAAGAATTCCACCATCTTGAAATTTATATAATTCGATGAAAAGTTGTATCTAACATATAGATAATAAATATCATCTTATACCAAGAACGGACCTAGGAGTGCCTGGGTGGCTCAGTCGGTTAAGCATCTGCCTTTGGCTCAGGTTATGATCCCAAGGTCCTGGGATGGAGCCCCACACCAGGCTCCCTGTTCAGTGGGGAGTCTGAGTTTCCCTCTTCCCACTGCTCATGCTCTCTCTCTTGCTCACTCTCTCTCCCTCTCACTCTCTCTCTCTCTCTCTCTCAAATAAATAAATAAAATCTTAAAAAAAGAAAAAAAAAAAGAAAAAGAAAAACTGACCTAAAGGTAGCTAAAGAAACTCTGAGCTGTTTTGAATCTCAGCATTAAACTTCTCTGTGTCTACCTGCTGCTGGAAGGATGGAGAATGGAGTTAGGACAAAGCCCGGGAACAGTGTGTCTCCTCCTTCTCAGTGTTCTTCTGAGTGTTATCCAGTCCAGCCTGTTCTGCCCACTGCCACTCCCATCCTGAAAGGCCTGGGCTGCCTCTGCTGCCTTTGCCTTGTCTTGTCACAAAGACACCTGTCCACTTTTCCTTCTACATTGCATACTGACCCGGGCCAAAGGAAGAAACAGATTTCGTGTGACTATCATACTTTTAACCACCACATTTTGAAAATAAAAGGATTTGTGTTATATGGTATTCTTAGGCATAAAATAAGATGGTCATTTCTTTAAATACAAGACAGGCTGCATGATCTTGTATGATTGTATTATATGTCAACTTGACATACAATACAATCATACAACTTGACAACTTGACACAGAAACCATACATGGATATTGGACACATGATCCACTGTATAAAATAGACTGATTCACCCAGGTTTTCACATACACATAATGCATGAAATAAAGTCTCTTCAACAACACCACCTTCTGTTTCCAGTGTCTTTTCTGTGCTTACCCTTGGACGCCTCAGAAGCTCAGGTACCCCACATCAAACACAAATTTCCTTTAATTAAAATTGGATAGGTGTCTCTCTTTCAAATATATTCCAAAGTAGCCTCCTTAATATTGTATTAAAAGTTGATAAAGCCAAATCTTAAAACATATTTTAAATATATGTAGGGGGGACTGTGGAACAAAGCACTGGAGCCACTGGACGTTCCCACACAAAAAGATGAAGGGTGCCCTAGCTCTCATCTCAGACAACAGTGAGCTCTAAATGGATTATTAAAATTAAAATGCAACGCTCTAAACTTTTGGAAGAAGACATAGGAAAAGCTCTTCAAGATCCAGGACTAGGCAAAAATTTTTTTTAGATTTGGCACAAAGCACAGAAGGTCGACAGTTAGAGCAAACAATCATTTGGACCAGAAAATGGGCAACAGAGGCGAAGAGACATTCCGCTGAAGAAAATATAGAGATGGCAACTAAGCACATAAAAAATCTGCCATAAAGGAAATTCACATTCAAACCACAATGAGCTACCCTGAGCTCCTAGCAGACTGCCTAAGATAAAGATGATGACGGCCTCAGATCCTGCAAGGGTGGAAGGAAGCCAGGGTCACGCACACCCAGCCAGCCAGTGTACAACATGGTACAGCTTCTCTGGAAAGGTTTTTATGTACTTTTATGTACTTTTTAAAATTTTTTGTATTTATTATGTATTTTTATGTATCTATTATCTGCTTTTACAAAGCCAAACACGCTGCTAATCTATGGCCCAACTGTTGGACTCCTGGACATTTATTCCAAGAAATGAAACCCATGTTTATGAGGAAGCCTCCGCACGAATATTAAAGGCAGCTCTACTCCTAACAGCTCAAACGGGGAAACCAATACCCTTCAACAGATGAGCAGATTTAACTGGTACGTCCATCCCATGAAATACCACCCAGCAGTCACGAGAAAGGCACTGAGATTGCACGCAACTGAATCAATCCGCAGACAATGCTGTGTGAGAAGCCAACCCTCAAAAGGTACATATCGTGTGAGCTCATTTACACCACGTTCTCGAGATGTCAAAAATTGTGGAGGCGTAGAATAGATTGGTGGTTGCCCAGGGCTCAGGATGGGGTGGGGGCTGGAGGGAAGGGGTGCTTTGTAAATGGGGAGATGATGATGTGCTGCATCCTGACTACATCGGGGTCAGTGTCCCAGCAGATGCTGCCATTGGAGGAACCTGGGTAGATGGTAGCATGGGACCCCCCCTTTATTCTTACAACTGCATGTGTGTCCCCAATTCTCAAGACCAAAGGTTTCATTTAAAAAGGGGAAGCCTTTGGGAATATTTGAGGTGAAACCTCAAACCACGTAAATGGGTGCACATGTACCAAAAGTCTTTTCAGAAGGAAGGGGTTGGTGGTGTGACTTGTATGCTATGCAGGTTTTAACCTTTCTCTTGCTGGTGTGAGCCTTTCCTTATGTCATCACATAAGAGCGAATTAATCCCCACAGAGAATTCTTGGTAAATCCCTAAGTTGTAAGGCTAGTAGGCACAGGTGTCAAGGTCCCAAAAACATTATTTTCTTATGACACTCTCAGAAGCTTTAAATATCCATATTAACTTGAGATCATGTGGACCATTTGTTCTTGTCTTTACTGGAAACTCTACACTGTATTTACAAGGATGTCTCAATTGTGGAACTGGTCCACCTGCCAGGTAGCCCTGCTAAAACTGTATTTTCTAGAAACCACAGCCAATGCCCTGGCATAAGAATCTCTCCTATGTGGTGTAATATTAGTATTTGAGGGAATCTTTAGGAAACCTACCCCTATGAGGGAAGGTCTGTAACAACGATGACTTGAAGTCACAGAAAGACCCTAAGTCATGGGACTGAGCTTTGAGTCCCGCCTTCACACCTGACTAATTCCACAATCTTGGGCAAGTTACTTACATCATTGGACCTTGATTTTTCATATTTAAAACTGGCAGGAGTATCCATATTTCCATCATCTTTTTCTCCCACCAGGAGAGTGATTCTTTTCATAGATGAAGTGTTGACTACTTAAGGAAAGATTCAAACAAAAGGAAGATAATGGCCGTTCAGCCTGCGGCTCACCTGG
Source organism: Mellivora capensis (assembly GCA_004024625.1). NCBI lineage: Eukaryota > Metazoa > Chordata > Mammalia > Carnivora > Mustelidae > Mellivora > Mellivora capensis. The sequence continues at coordinate 26,134 of PISX010008537.1, forward strand.
GTCATGGCCAGTGTGTCTCCAGAGCCCCCTCGGGTAACCATAGCTTCCTTCTCACTGATCCAAGCTTCCTCCTCCTCCGCATTCTGCAGGAATTCCAAGTACTCCAGGGATTCCTCCAGCTGACGCCCTCTGCAACAGGACAGGGAGCCCCAGTGAGGACAAGAAGACAGCAGGACTCAGGGGAGCACCTCGAGTAGCACGGCTGCATGAGGCAGCTGCTGTGGGCCTGAGCCTCAGAACAGTCCGACCTGAGCTCCTGTGAACGGAGGAGGCCCTGGCCCCAGTAGTTCTGTTTTGTGGCATCATCTACTCTCTGGGAGTCTTTGTTGGGGGAAGGAAGACTTGTCCAAACACAAGGGCCCAGTATCAGAGTTGGAGGACAGCATCAGTGAAGTAATGTCTCTTTCCACTCAGAGCATATAGGTTCCTCTTACACGGTGAAGGCAGCTCACAGTGCTAGAAGTTTCCTTGTATTCCCCAGAAAGACATGTCTTCCTGCCACCAGTAGGTATGGAATCCTAGACAGAAACTGTTCTGTTTGGCTCTGTGGCTTCAGGCTTCTCAATGGCTGTGTGGCTCTCCAGGAGAAAATATATCCCCTGGTCTTTCATTCCGAGGGACACACAGTGCTAAACTTGGGGTGGGGGGGAGTTGTACATAGTAAAACAGACCCAAGGGCATGACCTGGTGTGAAGGATTGGCATGTGAGGCCCATAATGACAAAGGACAACAGCAAGTAAGCGTGGGAGCAGACGTGTGTTCGGACCACGGACACAGCAGCCTCCATGCCTCTCCCTGGGGTCGTGGGGGCAAGCTTCGGGACAGACTGGCATCCAAGCAGGGACTTTGATGGTAAATAGAGAACGGGAGCTGGGGAGGTCAGCCAATGCTAAGCCCAATACCAGCAACCCAGGAAGACAGCTTGGCCCCCTATCCCCCACTCACCGAGCGGCAGCCAACTCTTTGAGCTCCTCCCAGTGTTGAAAAAAATGAGTCAGCCGCTCCTGGATCTCCTCTTGCCCCACAGCAGCCTTATCTCCCAGTGTGTCTGCTGCATCCAGCACACTCTGAAGGACACACACACCCATGTCACCTTACCCTGCAGACCTCCCCGTTTAGAGTGCCCTGGCAAGGTAGCCAGCCCCTCCTGGCCTCTATGTCATTTATAAACTCTATGGTACTTGGGGTGGTCATGAAAGTCTTGGGAGAATGAAGACACCTGCCATCAGGTTCACAAATATCCCCCGTACAACTTCAGTGTCTGTACTAGGCTACATTCATGACCTGCTTTCTGCATTATTCATGGTCACAGGGCAATGCAGAGCTGTCTTCTTCTCCTGTGGCTCGGCTCAAGTGCAGCTTTTCCAGATGTCCCAGAGTCACCAACAACTGTGCCTGCAGTGTTGAAAGTGTCCCTTCCAGGGAAAAGCACGGACCCTGGGCAGAATCCTTCTACTCACAGGAGACAAGGTGCAGAGGTGGGGAGAATGCCTGTGAGCTCTATGCCTAGCTCCCTGTGGCCCTGCATGCCACCTCCCCCTCGTGCAGCATCACCCTACGGATCCACAGACCTCGACCCCTCCTACCTGGATGGTGGGCTCATGGGCAACCAGCTCCCCCTCGAGGCGCTTGTGCTTCTTCAGCAAGTTCTGAACCCCCTGAAGGTCCCTCCCGTAGTCCTGGGAGCTTACACGTAACAACTTCTCCCTGGGACCAAGGAAGGCAATGGATAGTGGTTTAGACATGCGGGGTCATGCTAGAACACGGGTTTTCTAAGAGTGGGTGTGTGGCTAGGGGTGGGGAGGCGGTAAATTCTGGAACACTCAGGTGTCCATAACCACAAAGATAATTAGCACCAGAGGTCTTCTGCAAAACTTCTGACAATACAAATGAAAATGATATACTGGTCCCCACTTCCCATTCGTTCCCTCGCCTGTCTACCTGTGCATCTTTTCTTCTTTGCTCAAGACATACACTAATGATTCTGTTTCCAAAATTGTGAAAATTATACACACACACATATAAACGGCCCTATGTGCATATGTGGCCTTCATGGCCTTCACTATTTTTGTCTATTAATATCAATAACGAATTTAGGTAGAATGGGTATAAAAAGCCGATACTGTAGGAGTCACGGCTGTTGGGTAGGTTCTGCGTGTAAAACGTTTGACTCTGCCACAAAGCACAAACAAGACTATATCATCTCACTGTTTCTGAAGTTCCTAAGATGTCCTCCTTGCTGCCCTATGCACAAGGCTCCCCTCTAATTCACTGATTGACAGAAAGAATCATCAGGCTTGTAGAAGGGGAACACAATGAGGCAGGTTGAATGGGAAGGAGGGAAAATAATTGGATCTACTAAGATTTTCCCAATCATACGTTTTACCGCAAAAGCGAAATTAGTAATGAAACTGTGGCAGGCACTGGGGGATGTGGTCCTGTGTGCAGTTTGGTGGCCCCTCAGATTCCCAGGATGGAGCTAGACTGTACTGTGCTGAGCAAAATAAGTCAGAGAAAGGCAAACACCATATGATTTCACTCAGATGTGGAATTTAAGAAACAAAGCAGATCAACATGACAGAAGGGGAAAAAAAGAAAAAGAGGGAGGCAAACCATGAGAGACTCTTAAAGACAGAGAACACACTGCGGGTTGATGGAGGGAGGTGTGCGGGGGCTGGGCTAGGTGGGTGACAGAGATTAAGGAGGGTACCTGTTGTGATGAGCACTGGGTATTATACGGAAGTGATGAATCATTGAATTCTCCTGAAACCAGTGTTGCACTGTATGTTTTTCTGTATGTTAACCAACTAGCATTTCAATAATTTTTTTTAAATGACAAGGATCTCATCAGTTGAGTACGTGGCAAAGGCCCAGCTGTCTCATTCCGACATTACACATTCTATGAACTGTTTAGAACAAGCAAGCATACACGGTTACTTAATTTTGTTCCCAGAATATGTGAATTGCTCTCCACTCTTCTAAGCCTGTCTCCTCCTGCCTGCATACAGCAAGGTAATTTGAGAAGAATAAAACCAGTGTTAATGTTAGGCTAAGGCAAGCATGGTTAGAGGTGATACCAACTGTAAGAAACAATTACATATTTCATTTCAGCACCAAATGGGAACGTGTTTGGCAGGTCATCTGTTCTCTTTGGTTATTGGTGCGGTGTGAGTTGGCCATACATACTCTATCCATGATTCCTCAACATCTAGGTCCTGGAAAAACTGGAACAAGGCATAGGCCTCCTTGAGCTTCTCATGGTGTGCAGCTGCCAAATCCTGGACATTCAGGAAGCGTTCGTTGACCTCATCCATTTCCTCCACAATCTGGTCAACATTGAAAGTCCCGCTGGAGAGCAGTTCAGCAGCCAACTCATTCAGGTCCTTGAGTGCATCCTAGAAATTCCATGTGTGCTCAGTGAACGGAACAATGCAGGTATGAAATGGCCCCTGGACTTTAACCATGCGGGTGCAGGTTCAAAGACTGTGTCAAATAGACTGGTTTTAAATATAGTCAATTTGATGATATGCTCTTTTATCTCAGCTCAGATGGGGACAAGATCAGAGAGCACACTGAGTAACGTGACTATAATATTCAACCTGTCCACTCACCTTCTGACATTCTCCCTTGTTTTTTCCTCCTCTTCCCAACTGGAAAATGAGTGTAAGTGTGTGTCTCCAAACAGGACTGTGTTCCTCACAGTACTGACTCTGGCACAGATTGATGGATAGAAATATTCAAGAAGACCTACTCTACAATAACATTCCTAGGCTGGCCATGTCCAGAGCACACTCAGGCTCTTCTGTCTGTTTTCATTCTAAGTCTGTCCTTCTAGTGTTGTCATGGGGAATGTCATCAAGTCCTAAAGCTCTGGAACTTAGAAAACCTTTGACTCCTTATCCTTTCTGTGTCTACCTCTGCCACCAAGTAAAACTGATAATATAAAATTCTCCAGGATGAAATCCATACCAGCCAACATGTTTATCACTGCTCCCAAGACACATTTCTGCTTGATATTGGAAGGCAAATGGAATTCTCCAGAGAATTTCCAGAGTGTATGTATAGTTCAACTTCATTGTACATGACATCACACTCTGATTTTTTTTTTTTGCTCTCTATAATTATGTAAAATAAACTTTCTTTCAAAGGTCGGATCAAATATGAGCTTTGGAAGACAGTGAGTTTACGCGGATGCATCATTGAGAGGTAGACAAGATAGCTTTAGGATCCCCTTCCTGGGTCCTCTTCCTTAGAACTGTAGTTTCACGGTAATTGGTTCGCAGTGACCAATGCCACAGCCCTGCAGCTCACGGATTTGATCTGGTTATAATGACTGCTGGCTAAGAATGCTAAGGTCAGTTTTGCAAGAAAGTATTTTCAAATGGCTCCTAAGATGAGAGAGGTTAGTCAGAACCATTTCCATTCTGCCCAGAGGAGTGAGATTCCAACACTGCTTACCTTTCGGGCCAGCATCTCTGTTTCCAACAGCTGATGTTTCTTGAGCAAGTTTCCTGCTGAAGCTAAGTCCCTGGCCTGATCTTTCATGGCCAGCAGTGTCTCTGCCTGCAAATAAAGGAAAATGCAATGAAGCTGCCAGATGAAAACTGCCTTCAAGGAGAACATTAGCAACCATATCCCCCAACTTTTCCCAAAAAAGTCAAGGAAATTGTTCATGCATAATCCATTTACTGGCATGTATTTATTAAGCGCCCATGCCCACACCATTCCGGGTGCAATTACCTCTGAGAGCCAGAACCTAAAGTCTTGGATGCCCGTGTTGAACCTCTGTTGGCGACTCGCCTCTTCAAGCTTCTGTCCTTTGTCAATTGTCTTCTCAAACAGGTAGTTCCAGTGGTCTTCCAGCTCTTCCAATTGACCCTAACCCAAAGAAATTGGGGAATCACTATGGTCTTTAGGATCCTGAGTCCTGTGACAACTTCAAAGGATACTGGAGGGGGCGAGGAGCTAGGGACTAGCCAAAAGCTGCCAACCCTTGAATACCATACATTTTTAACCAGTTATTTAGTTAGCTAGTTAGTTAGTCTGGGAAACAATAGGAAGTGTTGGAAGAAAGTTTGAGGGAAGGGTCCTGGGCTGCTTAGTGAGACTGGTACCCGCCTAAGTGCCAAAACTCTTGGCAGGAGGGATAGAAAACATCAAACAAGCATGACAACACTTAGGAATTAGGTCTAAAACTTTCTCAGATTTCTAGGTACTGAGTTTGACAGAAGTGATAAGGTCTGAGCATCATGGTTTCCTGCCTTCTTTATGTGGCAGCCAGAGGGAAGATCATTACCCAGAGAACACACTCCACATCCCCACCCACGGAAACGCTGAAGGGAGAAGAGGCTTCTCCTCATGTGCCTTTAGCCCAAACCACCCTGAGCAGAATCCCCACCTTCATGGTCTCTTCACTGATGTCACACGCCTTCTGGTCAATCAGAGATTCCCCCAGTTTGTGGACTCCCTCTACCTCATCAGCTCGGCCCAGGACCTCTTTTTCAAAAGCCTGGTGCTTCACGAATTTTCTCTGAAGGGAAAGCAGAAACTAAATTAGCCTGTAATCTAAGGAAGCAAGATAGACAAATTCTGTTCAAAGAAAAAGTAATGTTCTATTATAACAAATGGGGACTTCTGAAGGACCCACCCCTTCCCATTAGACTCAGAAGCCCCTGAGGGCTGGCAGTGGTCTCAACAGTGAGCAAGAGTTTTGTGTAAGGAGGCGACCCTTCATCCAACAATCTGGGCATGCTAGAGTTTTCCAAGACTCCTATTTCGAACTTGCCTGAATGTTGGTGGGATCTTTGTAGGATTCATCGCAGGCTACGGGCAGCATCTCACTGATCCATTCCTCCAGGTCCTCAAGGTCATGGTGGAATTTTTTGAGGTCAGCATAGGCACCAAGATTTTTCAGCTCAGCAGTCAGCAGTTCTTTGAGAGCATTCCATCTGGAGGAAGAGACTAGATGGCTCTCTGCCCTCAACCCGTCCAGCAAGCTTTGATGCCATATCTGCAATCTTCTCGTTTGCCAACATGCCCCTTCTCTCGTTCTTTACAGATTTGCATGCTATATATAACATAGCTATATATTATGTAGTTATATACTATATATTATAATATCACCTAGAGTGTACATATACATATCATATAACATATATATTGCATCTAATATTACATATTATGCACCTAGGTTTAGTTGTTGCATAGTCTCATTATTTTCAAATATAAAACACACTGGTTAAGTCAGTAATTTTTTTTTGTTTTATTTTAAAGATTTTATTTATTTATTTTAGAGAGAGAGAATGAGAGAGAGAGAGAGCATGAGAAGGGGAAGGGTCAGAGGGAGAAGCAGACTCCCTGCCGAGCAGGCAGCCCGATGTGGGACTCGATCCCCGGATTCCAGGATCATGACCTGAGCCGAAGGCAGTCACCTAACCAACTGAGCCGCCCAGGCGCCCAAGTCAGTAATTTTTAAGTTGTATTCCATGCCTTTCATTCTGTAAGTCTAAATCAGGCATGTTTCTAAGTGTCAAGACAGTTTTAGGCATTTAGAAATGAAAAGAACGGAGAATGTGACCTCCATCCGCCATGCTAGCAAAGAGCCACTCTGCTACATCTTCCTTAGCTCACAGAACACCTGCCCAGGCCTGACCTATCTTGCACCCGTTGGAACCGAGCAGCAATCTCCTCCTTGGCATAGTGGTCATCCGCTATGAGCCGCGCTGCAGCATGGTCTAGCTCAGTGATCTTGCTTTCCTAGATAGAGGAAAAGAAAAAAGCCCGGATGCTTGGAGGTTAGGCCTTCAGCAGAATCCCAGACTCTCTCCTAGAAAAGGACAAAGACACCCTTTGTGGCTTCACAAAGGGGAACAAAATGAGGGCCTGAGAGTAAACGCCATGAAATTGGCTTTTAACTCAACAGGAGTAGAAACATTAGTCGTGACACTAAGATGGGCTCCTGTGATGCGGACTCCCCTGGTAGTGACTCCTACAATACTGAGCTCCTGTGGTACTGACCTCCCTAAAGAACAGATTCCTCCCATGACCATGGCAGAGGGTGACTCCTGCACTGGGTGGGATGGTAGCATAAGCAGTATATAAAGTCACTTCCAATTCTGAAAGTTAACTTGTAAAAGGCTGGGCTGGCGGCAAGTTGGTCTGAGACCATGAGTGACTTAAGACTAAGCCACCATGTGAATTGCCCTGTCTACCCCAGAGTTTTCTCTAAGAAGCAAATGGGAATTAAGATACTTGTAAATCACAAAACCACATACATGTATAGAATCTTTGTTATCATTACTAATATTTGTTATTGGAACTCTTGCATTCGTTGTTATTACCTGGGAAGTGATTGCTTTGTCCAAATCATCCCGTTTCTTCTCCAAGGCTGCCAGAGTGTCTAGGGAACTGTAGCCTTCTGACCTCAGGAAATTCTCACGTGCCAGCATCCAGCTCTCAGCCTGATCACAGTTCCCATGGAACAACTATGGGAAATGAAGGTAGAAGTTTTATCCAATCCAGGGGATGGAGGAAATGATCTATTTTTCTCCTACAACACTAATATAAGGGATCCCATATGGGTTGCTTATGTTCTTCCAAGAAACATTCACACGGTTGATCTTAGCTATTCTGTACCTTTTACTCTTCCCTGAAAATACATTGCTTCTGTTTAAGCTACACTCCATTCCCCTGGTGCATTTCCCGTATGCTGCACCTAGCGGATGCTGGCTGGTTATTGCTTTAGGACCATCATAACCACTACCCTCAGGGCCATTAGTAATCTGCTCATCTCTTCCATCACTGGCACTAATCACTCAGACTTCTTTAGCCTCAAAATGTTCATCTTTTTGTTTTATTAATAATCACTTTCTGTTCCTGAATGGTCTGTCTACACATCTAATTTCACTACTTCAGAAAAGGGATGTTATGTTACTAATCTTTGTGTTTCCAGGACTCCACACCCAGCAGGTTCTCAACAAGAATCAATCAACCAAACTCTCAATCAAATACATTATAATCACCCTCTCTCATGCCAAAAGCGGATCCCCACTTTGGTCCTTCTGACAGGGATTTGAGCAGAGAACACCGCGATGTTGAGAGCACAATGGCAGAGAGCCAAGAAATGCCCTTGTGCCTACAGGACGGCCCAGTGACATGAGCACCCGTAGAAACTGTGCAAACTTGCACAGAAGGAACAGACTGAAATTAATCCTTCTTAACGGGGCCAAGTGTGCTTTACCTGCAACTCCAGACACTGATCCAACATCTTCTTGCGTTGTGTCCAGGCCTTCTCCAAGTCGTCCTTCTTTAGCCTGACCGCCTCGAGCTTTTCTTCAATTTCAGGACTGGCATGGTGCCCACTGCTTATAAGTTCTGCACCGACGTCTTCTAAGGCCTGGAAGGTGGGCGCTTCAGCCTCCATGTCAGCACGATGCTCCTGTGTTGGAAAAAGGAAGAGGCTGGTGGCACCAGGGGCATCTCAACAACGTTGCAAAGTGAGGGCAGGCTGGGAGGTCACGCGGTCAGTGGCTGTGGATCGTGTGGCCAGACCTGGTGCCGCTCCAGCAGGATCTCCGTGCCGATCAAGTCTTCAGCCAGCTCCTCTGACGACACCAAGCCACCAACGCTACTGATCCAGTTCTCCAGGTCCCTAGAGAAACAGACGTATTTGGATTGACAAGAAATCCGTGCCGCTTGCAACAAGGCTATCCGTCCTTGGCTTTTTCCTCCCTAGAAAGTATTTCTGGATTCACACCTTCCATCTGGCTTTATATGCTTCACAGATCTTAGGTTTGTTGTTCACACTGGGTTTTGTTTGCTTGTTTTAAAAAGCAAATTTATTATTGTAAATTCATTGCACATGAATCCTCTTGTCTATAAAGAATGAAAATAATCTTTTAAAATGAAATAGATAAAAATATAAAATTATAGAGATGAAGACAGACAGACACTTTCTTGAATTTGATAACAATGCCTAAGAAAAATTCCAAGTAAAAGGAAAATCAGGAAAAAGATAAAGATGATTTACTAGAAACCAATTGGAAATGTTTCTTTTTTTTTATTTTGACAAGCTTTTATTTTTTTCAAAGTTTTACACAAATTCTAGTTAGTTAATATTAGAAGGGGTACCTGCACCCCAAGGTTTTCAACAGCATTATCAACAATAACCAAACTATGGAGACAGCCCAAATGTCCATTGACTGATAAATGGATAAAGAAAATGTGGTGTTTATATACAATGAAATATTACAGCCACCAAAAAGAATGAAATCTTCCCATTTGCAATGACATGACCAGAGCTAGAGTGTATTATGTTAAGCAAGTAAGTCAGAGAAAAACATATACCATATGACTTCACTCATATGTGGAATTTAAGAAAGAAAACAGATAAGCATTTGGGGGGGGGGAGAAAGAGGGAAGCAAACCATAAAAGACTTGCAAGTATAAAGAACAAACTGAGGGTTGGCGGAGGGAGGGGGGTGGGGGATGGCTAGATGGAGGGTGGGCAATAAGGAGGGTGCTGTATGTCAGTGATGAATCACTGGGTTCTGTTGTTTACACTGTTTGACCTAATAATGGCAATCCCTGATGTTTGAAAATGTCTTCACATGTATTGTCTCTTTCTGTTCTTGTAATAAGCCAGTAGAGAATTCTGGGACCTTTTCCGTTTTCAGTTTGGGGATGAGGAGGTCAGCCTAGAGGATGTAAGTGGCTTGTCCACGTAATAGAAGTGAAAACAGGTGTCTGGGAAGAGCCCGGACACTCAAATCCTCAACCAATACATATCCCATTACTCTAAATGATTCTTGTGCAGAAGGAGTAAATTCTTGGGTTTAAGGATCCATTCTATATGGGACCTCAGGAAGGTATAGCTTTACTCTTACTTTGATTCCCAGCATGCGTGCACACACGCACACACACATGCATGTACACACACATTTATGTAAACACTCTCTCCTTCTCTCTTTCTCTCTCTCTCTCTCTCTCCATGCTGTTGAGGAGACCAGAACCCACTTCTAACTGTCAGCAGTCAAGGGGAATGACAAGGAGAGGTCCATGACCCAGAGGATAAATATCCGGGAACAATGCACTCATTTGCAATTCTGTGTGACACCCATTTTAGCATCATATACAGACACTCCTTCCTCTTGCTGAAGAAAACACAAACATCCGCTCTAGGGCAGAAGGGTCTTTTCCTTTACGAACTCATGTATTCACTTAAACAACCAAGTTTCACTGGGTACTTACTAAGTACCAAACATCGCAGAAGAGGAATTCACACTTTAGAGTAAAGGGGAAAAATAAAAAAAGCAAACAAAACACACGAGGCTAAAACCTATTGTTTCAAAAACAGCCTGGAAAGCAAAGGGTCCTAAAGAGATAAAAGCCAGTGTCAGAGTTGCTGGGATGGAGGGAATACTACCGCTGCATACTGGAGAGTAGAGTTCACAAAGGGAAGGAGGCAGCATCTGACTTGAGTCTGAAGTCAGAGCAGAATCCGTATGTGCAGGGAGCTGTGAGAAGGTATGATTTGGGGGCTGGCTGTGGACGCTATTTATTTATATTGTATGAAAAACTACAGCGTCCCAGAGATGCCAAAGTGGGGAGGAGGTTGCCAAGAGGAACTGCAATTATTTACCAAAAGTAAATATTTTTTTTTCCCAAAAGTATGACATTGTGAGGAACTACTTCTTGGTTCCTTGATTCCAAATGCTCCTCCCAGCAGACGATGGTGATGGGGCAGAACATGGAAGCTCTTCCACAGATAAAGTGTCTGTTTGCTCCGCTGTGAAAATGTCTAGGGTCTCTAGTAAGGCAATGGAAGTTCTCGGGATTTTATCTTAACATGTCTAAGCTTATGCCCCAACAGTTGTCTTGAGCCCTCTGATATGCAAACCTGTGCTCCGGCTGCCCCCACGTCCTGAACATACTATACCTTTCTTAACCTCGTACCTTTCCATGCTAGTTCTGTGCATTTGTTAGGATGCGTGTTTGGGCTGTATTGCGTTCGACCGTGGGTATCTGTGCTCTTCTCTGTCTTTCCAGTAGGAAGAAAATGCCCATCGTCTACAGCACTCCACACAGCACCCCACATATCGTACGTGCTCTAGGCTGACTTGATTGGCCTCAGTGGTGTCACATTAATTCAAACTTGGGTATTCTATGGCTTGAACTACTGGGGCTGTGCTTTCTGCGCCTCGACCAAGGTACGATCTGGATGTGGACATACCCTCCAAACCAGGAGTAAAGAGCACCCATATCCAGGCTGCTCCTAGAAGGTCTGCACAGGGACAGACATGGGCATCACCCACTCCACCTGGTGGAGCCTGCCTTTGGAGCTTTACCTGGCTTGCATAAGGAAGTTGTACAATTTGTGGGCCTCATTTAAGTTCTCCTTCCGCTCCGCCGAGTCCTTCAGCAGGCTGTCCCACGCCTCCTGCAGCTCTGTCCCCTGCCCCCGCAGCTCATCAGCAGCATCTGGGTGGGATTCACTGAGCCGCTCTGCGGTCTCCCCCAGCATGGTCACCTGAGGAGATGCAAGAGCTCTGAAAATTGCCAATTAGAGCCATACCTAATCTTAGCAAAACACCACTTCTGAGCCCTGGCAATGTTCACTCAAGTAGACGTCAGAGAGGTAAGAGAACGTCTTGCCGCTTCATAAAATAGTGCCGACCCTTTCAGTACACATGGTAACCCCCTCAAGTAGTCAAACTCTACATTACCAAACTTCTCCTTTCAGATGAGAGGGCATTGGGCAGATGGTTAAGTGAATCTGTTGATAAGTGGTAAGGTCAGCTTTGCACCCAGGGGTCCTGACTTTTAATGTGAAGACCTTTTCAATATAGATATTTTCTGTGCCCTTTCTGCTCTGTGAGATAATGCCAGGCGGCAGGATGCCCCTGATTTATCTCAGAGGGCATCTGGCAAGTTCCAGAGCTTTCTTGTAGGTCAAGTAGGATAAATTCTGTCAGTTCCTTATGAAGGAAACTGCAACACGCCCGGCCCAGGCCATCCTGGGGGTGGCCAGTCCCTCCTGGTCTGAGGCTGCGGGCCTTCTGTACAGTTTAGGCACTTGGAAGCCACTAAGAGGTGCTTGCCCAGTAGAGGTCATTTCAGGATCTTTTCCCTCCATGTCCTGAGGTCCTGGCCATGTCCTTTGGGTGCCCTTGTCTTAGGGACAGGTACAAGATCAAGTACAGAGTAAGAGAAGGAGAAATGTGAGAGGAGGGACTGGGGAATAGAAACGCAAAAGAGGCCATGCAGAGGCATCGATGTGAAGAGGGATGTGTTGGAACAGCGTGGGAGGGAATGTCCCACCTTTTCTCCCAGAGGCATGAAGTCTCTCTCAAAGATCTCATGCTGCCGCTGAAGGGCCTGAACGCTGAACAGGTCTGAGCCGGGATCGGCCACCTGGAGGGCCTGGCGCTTCTTCTCGATCTGCTCCTTCATCTCATCTGCTTCTCTGGCTCACAAGAGTGAAGGACTTAGGGTGACAATGTGTTCCACAGGCGGCCCAGCTGACTCCAGGGAAGTCCTTTCTACTCATCTCCGCCCCCTTCCTGATGTGCTAGACCGTAGGCTCACTTCATCCTCCCAACTATGACTTGAGGCATAGCTACTGTGACCACTTTCCACAGGCAAGACCAGAGCCTTAAGGAGGCTATCTGCTCAAGGTTAGCCAGCTACTGACTGGTGCAGCCCGTCTGGGCCAGAGGGCCTGACTGCCCAGTCAACCTCTGCATCTCTGCTCCCTGCTCCAAACACTCAAAAATACGTTTATACCTGGTGAAGGTGTTTGGTTACCATTTGCTTGCTTGTTTTCTTGCTTAGCTATGTGTGTGCAGACACAGATTTGGAATCAGACATAAAAAAAGGTTTGAGTCAACAGTTAAAACCAATGTGGTATCTGGGACTGGCTGCTCTCTATGGCTAGTTCTGAAATAAATTACATAAACCTCTGATCTCTACTCTGAGTTTCATTACCTATCATGAAAACTGCTACTTATGCATCAGGATCCGAGACCAGGCACTAGAAAATTAGAGCTGGTTGTCTGGGAGGACCCCATGTGCCGAGTAAGGAATCGGCTACGGACTTGCCTCACCTCTGCTGATCTAGTCTCTGCGTGTTCTAGTAATAGCGATGCCTCTCCTGCAACAATCAGACTTGGGCTTTCGAGTGGGTTCTAGAGCAGCACTGCCTCTCAGGGTTACCGTCTCACCTTTGAAACACCTGGACAGCGTGGGCGCTGCCCAGCAGCTGGCGCTGCTCCTCCGCGAGGCTCTGCAAGGAGTCCCAGCGAGTATTCAGCTCCTAGAAGAGGCAGACACAACAGGTGTTGGCTAGAAAACTAACTCAGGCGGCTCAGTGTTGTCCAAAGACCCGATGAGGTTTGAATGCTCGTGGTTGTTGTGTGTTCTACTTCGGAAACTGCAACAGGTTTCTTTCCTCTCTGGAGAGCATGTGCTTGGCCCTCATTCATGCAGTTGACAAAGGGATGTTTCCCTCCCCAAATGATGCTCCGGAATGGAACCTCAAACCTAGAGCAGCAACCAACGTTGACTGCTACAGAGACTACATACCAACCTCCAGAAGATGGGCATGGCATGTTGCCTCGGTAGTTACCAGCTATTATATTTATGCCTCCTGAATGGACCAAACCAAGCCACCGCTTAGAGCTCTACTTTCCACAGAGAGCACGTGCATTATTCCTACGCACATCTCTTCTCCCTCCTACTCCACCTCAACCACCTGAAAAGAGGCAGAGAACTCCTCTTCCCTGGTTTATGACAACCCAGAGAGCTGGACTAGATATCCCACTCATGCTCATTCGATCTTCCATGGAACGAAGGGTCCCAGTCTAAATCAGGTCTAGAACGTCCCACCTCTCCTCTGTACTGACCTATGTTTTTCTCCTTCTTTCATCAGATTTTATCAGTGCCTGTCTCTTCTGGTCAGCTTTCCTGACCAGCCCCTTTCCACTGCTATAGCTTCTTACCTACATTTTCTTTATATTCGTGTATATGAGCATGAATTTTCTGTGTCTGTAAGTGAAGATGTCGGGAGGAGGGAGATGTGTTGCAATTTATAGATTTCAGATTAGTTTAAATACATACATGGGTGGACTGCTTGAGCTATCATCTTTGACCTTTCCTGAAGCCAGCTTTCTATCTTCCGCCTGTCCTAGCTGATCTGTGGAACATGAGGTTGAGCGTACGAAAGCGCAATATGGCCCCCGAGCTCAGTCGGGCAGTGAGGAAACCATTGAAGGAGTTCTACTTACCTGCCGTATTTGGGCTCCTTCTGGTGTTAGAAGATTTTCAAATAGAAGATCATCAGCCACCTTGTTGATATCCCTCAGCCGAGGCTCATTGGCCTTTAAATCCTGGGTGGGAAAATTTGTCCAAAGCAGCATGAATCCCCTTCTCAGAAATCTGCATACCTGCCTGCCCCCCTCTGCCCTAAATATTCATAATGCTAACCTCACATGCAATGCACAAGAAGCCGCCCTCCAATCTGCCACTAAGAAGAGGAGCTTTAAACTCCCTGACCCCAGTGGCTATTGAGAACTTGGCAAGAGAGCTGCCAAGTTCTGGAGTGTGGAGCACATCCAATGTCTGAGATTTCCGAAAAATCTCTCCTGGATTACCTAAGCTGCAGCCTCTGCTTTCCTACCAAAACAAACTCCTCTGCCCTCTATAGAATTCCACGGACTAAGTTGTAATCTGCTTGTGTTAAGGTGTGTTATAAGAAATAGCTCTGAGGAGCTCATCACGATGCTTATGGGGTTGAGATAACCCATTACATTTTACAAAGACCTCTAAATGAGCTTCCTCATGGGAGTGTCATTCCTGGTGTTTTTTCATACTTTTGTCCTTGCTTCCCTTTATTTCACTTTCCTCTTTCCTTATATATTCTATATGTGTATATGAAATCCCTATTTACCTATCATCTAGCTATCTATTATCTGTCCATCCATCCATCCATCATCTATCTAAGTATCTATCATCTATCTATCCATCCATCCATCTGTCCATCCATTCATCTATCCATATATTAATCATCTATCATCTCTCTATCCATTCGTTTATCTATCTATCTATCTATCTATGTATCATCTACCTATGTACGTCTTTGAATTCTATGTAGAAAACATCCTAAGAAAAAGAAAGGAAGGAAGAGGTTTATATTCACTGCTGGCTAACATATGGGATGAGTCTGTGAGAATGGAGGATGGATGGTTTGAGGCAGGTAGTAACTTAGAAACTAGCTATAAGTTCTTCCCACTTTCCCATCGCAGCTCCTGCCCCATAATTAAGAGCTTCTGAAGAGCCCCATGGCCTCCCACCTCAACCTGGGATCCTAGAACCAAGCATGGTGTGGGATGATGGCTGTAGAGCTCAGGGAGACCACCGCTTCCAGGAGGGCCTGGGAGTGTCAGGGACCGTAGGCCGCAGAACCAAGGCCACTAAACCCTCTGTATTTCCCTTCCACGTCTCATACCCAGAGGGAGATTTGACACGCGGGACTCTCAGCAGCTCTGGGAAGGATATTTAGCAAATGTGAAGTGGAGGAACCACGTAGGAGAACGTGTGGGATAAACGGAAGCAGGGTCACTGTCCGAAGCCATCTGGAGGAATAGGTTGCTCATTCTCACCGTTTGGAACTCGTCGAACTTCTTCTGCAGCTCCCAGACATCCTCTAGTTCCACCCCGGTGTTCTCTGCCTTCTTCTCTTGGATCCACTCTAGCATGTCGCCTGCCTCATAGGCCAGCAAAAACTCATTGTAGCGTTGTAGCAGACGGCGCCTGCGCTCCTCTGCCCTATCAAGGAGGGAGCGGTACCTGTGTGCAGAAACAGAGGGACTGGGAATGCTGCTGCGAGACACGGAAGAAACACTGAAGAGTGGAAGCAGGGAGAGTAAAACGAACAAGAAGAAGAGAGAGGGAAAATCAAACGAAGAATGGAGGAGAGGAAGAAATAAAGCTGGGAGGAAACGGCACTGAGAGCAGAGAGACAAACACACTGGGTTCCATTAAATATAATACAAATGTCCGTGTTCCAACAGTGTGACTGGCATCACACCTCCCCTATTCTATAGACATGAGATGTTCACAGGCCTGTCAACAGCTAGGTGAGAAGCTGGTGGAGTAACTAAGCTCATGTGGAAGTCAGAAGACTTCGATAACCTCAGAATGCTGGGCAGGCAACCAGAAGGAGTGGCTCCATGAAGTACCTGACCTTAGGCAATTGTCTTAACCATTCTCATACAAAAACTGAAGTTTTTCAAGAACCCAAAGTTGACTTTTAGTTCATAAAATCTGAGAATTTACAATGGCATCGTTAATCTAACAGCAGAGCCATGAGAAGTGTCTTTGCCAATAAGAAATACTTAGCCAAGTACTGTCCAGTTCTCCTACTTCTAAAACGTACTGGTTCTCAATCTGCTCCTGGCGCTGGGCAATGCTGCTCGGGTCTTCTTGCTGCCGCTGTGGGGGCGTGGGCAGTTCATCCTGAGCCAGCTTCCTGACATAGACAGCAGGCACAAAGCCTTGGTAGTCACCAGATTCCACCTTCCACCAGTCCTGGAGAGAGAGACAGATCCCCATTCCTTCTTTAGTTCTTGAAAAACCACAAATAGAAGAGGCTTCAGCTCTTAGAACTAAGTCTACAGGCATAGGCCAGACTATGGTGGGCATGGACCTCTCCTCTCCACCTTTCCCAGAGCACCTAAAAATTGTGCATGGCCTTAAAATTCACTTGTGGATGTTTTGTGTTCCAGTATCACCCTGGGGCCCACAGAGCAATCTGGGGTGTTACTGAACTAACACTCCGGATTCAGTGTTCTCGGGGCACGACGTGATGACCCGGAGAAGGCTGAGGAGGGAGAAAATAGGACTGGCATGCAGACTATTTGCTCATGGACTATCCATCCTGCCTCTCAAAAATTCACTCACCCTAGGACAACAATATCCTAATCTCTCTTCTTTTCTTCCCAATAATTTTTGGAAATTATTGGAATGAAAAAATCATCTGAGCGCTTATGAAAAGAGCCGATATTTTGTCCCTATTCTCACAGGCTTTCACAGACTTGTTCCTCACACGTTAAAGAAAACTGAGTTAACAAAAAACTTCTCTTTTTTCCAGGTTCCCCCTCACTCTAACCATTGTTGTTCCAGCACTGGGACCATTGGCATGAAGGAGGGACAACCAGAGATGAGGAGAAAGGGATAATTTAGGATCACGGAATTGCCATTCATAGCTTCGATGTCTTTGGGCAACCTACTTAGGCTTCTTGAGTCTTCATTTTTTTTCACTGTAATTATCAGTATAACCCCAAAGTATATACACAAGACTTTACAAAATACCTGGAGGAAGATGCTATTTAATAAATTATGATGATTTAAGAGAGACAGCCATAGAAAAATGTTCTTTGGGCAAAATATGGATATCTGGCAGGGCTGCGAGGGTGGACCATGGAGGAGCTGTCTTCCCAATGGGAAGAAGGCTAGAAGGGAAAGTCACCTTGTTGATGGAACTGAGCAGAGTTAAGACGTCGCCCTTCTTCATGGTGACTTCGCGGTTGCTGCGGGCCTGGAAGTCGTATAAAGCCACCACCCTCTGTTCTCGAGCGGCTGCCTCCACGGGTGTGGCCTGCTGCTGCTGAACAGGAGCAGGAAGCAGATCCCGTCAGTCAGCGGCCGGACACACGTCTCTCTCCAGCCCCTCGGTGGGGAGCCGTGCCCGGCTGACGGGAGAGGAGATCCTCAGGCTGGGCCGTCCCACACGGCCGCCAGCCAGAGGGAGATTGCAACGTGCCCTTCTCAGACACACGGTGCCGCCCTGACCCTTGAGGGGACAGGCGGGCCAGGGAATGTGAACACAGAATGAGCCACTGAGTGTGTAGTTTCTCAGAAACGTAGGGAGTGCTCTGAGCCTCGGGGTGCAAAGCAGGTAATTAAGGTTTCTATGCCCCAACATTTCAGAAGACTCTTTGAGAAAGTGAAAAACCCACTATCTCTCACCGCCTTCTGCCTTTCCCAGGCCTTCACTGACAACCCTTCCAACCCCTTCACCCTTAAATTATTATATCAGTGAAAAGTGGACTTTTTTTTTTAAGAGATGGATGACCTAGAGCACAGGAAAGCCCACAGAATTGTAAAAACCGGCACCATAAACTGAGATCAGAGATCTTGGACCTCTCTTTAGCAAGCAACCTGCTCTCCAAGGTGTAGCTTTCTCTGATTTATACTTTATGCAAATGTCAGACGTCTGAGAGAACGAACAGAGTGCAACACGCCTTTGTAAGCCACGGCCCACGCCTGCTTCCCGTCAGAGTGGAAGATGTGTGCCTCCCTTACAGCCCCTCCTGATTTTACATCCTTGGAGCACCGTGTTTCCTCACCAGGCACAGTGCACGCTCCCATCTATTCCTGAGGAAGGCGTGCACACACGCTCCGTGCACACATGGTGACCTGGCATGTCCCGCCCAGTCTGCTGTCTACTCCCAGAGTAAGAACCCAGAGCCTCTCTCTTTCCTTCCGCTACCGCAAGGAGGAGCTCCCGTCACCCAGTGGGTCCCAGCCTTGCCGCGGTTCAGGACAAGCTCTGAGCGCGGCTCCTTCCTGACCATCTTCACATTCTCCAGCACTCCCAGGACCCATTTCCCAAGACACCCGAGTATTCTGGGCTTCAGTGTCTTCGCGCTCATAGCTTATTGATTAGAAAAGCCCTTCTCATCTACACGGTAAACCATCTTAAAAAATAACCCAGATAAACTGGTTCACCTCAGCCATGAGGATCCTCCTACTTTCCAACAGTTTTATT
Organism: Mellivora capensis; assembly: GCA_004024625.1. Lineage (NCBI taxonomy): Eukaryota > Metazoa > Chordata > Mammalia > Carnivora > Mustelidae > Mellivora > Mellivora capensis. The sequence continues at coordinate 44,960 of PISX010008537.1, forward strand.
TCTGCTGAGGGGAGCTCCTTTCCCTGAGACCCTTCCTCCCATCCGTATGTCTGTCATGTGCTCTTATTTGCTGAACTTTCTGATCTCCTAATAGACTGGAGTTTTCCTGCAGTCGGGATTATGCTTTATTCGAGGTTGTGCACGGTCAACATTTCATAAGTTACGCAAACAACCAGGAAGGGAGACGAGGAATCAGGAGGGACTGTGAGAAGGAGAGGTGTGCGTAAGGGGGGCAGGAAAGAAGCAGGAACGGAAATATCACAGGAAGGAAGGTGGGAAGCGAGAGCACATGGATGAGCATGTGATCGTGTTCACCGAGAGCCCCTTGAGAACTAAATCTGTGAACGCTACAGAGAGGCTACCATTCCAGCTTATAAGGCCCAGAGAACTTAGTATTTCCTTTGCAGTTGTTTCCTGGGTTATTGGATGTACAAGCCAGTAAGAAAGAGAATCCTCTCTCGTCGGGTGGGGAGTGTGGCTCCTGGCATCTCCACCTTCTCACCTGGCAAGCCGCCGCCTGGTCCCGCAGGGCTTGCATGCTGTTTTCAAAGGCTCTCAGGTCCACCAGGAAGGCCTTGTGCTTCTTCAGAAGAGCCTGGATTTGTTGATGAGGGGCCGTTAGAATTGAGTACGGGAAGAGCCCTAAGCATTCTTGGGAGTCATTTGGCTATTATTTGGATTGTATCAATTGTCCTAATTCCTGGTAAGAGATACTCTCCATCTATAATAAAGAGAGGTTTTTGTTTGCTTGTTTGTTTGTTTAACTCTAAATTTGCAAGCATTGGGAAACTAGGAATTAAATGATCAACAATTTCAATATATTCACTACTTTTGCTTTAATGAAAATGAAGTCATAATTGCACAAGTGTTTTATTGACCCACATCACAGCTAGAAGAGGGTGCTGCTAATGATGTTAGTTTTTGGTATTAAATACTAGCATGACTTTAGATGCCCACCACAATTACTTCTAGTGCTGAAGGTTTGTTAAACACTAGGCCGGCTTATCATGAGACAATGAACAAAACAAGAAGCAGACATAGAGGGTAATTATGACCTTTGAGGTTCTTGTCCCAACATGTCTGCCTGATTTTATGTCAATAAAGTAATGAAACTGTATATATCTTAGAACCATGGTTGGTTTGTGAAAGCCCAAGGTTATTCTGGGAAATTTAGGATGGACCAAGACAGACATGGATCTCTGGCCATGCCCTTTGGGGTTTAGATAATCTTTAAGGAATCTATAAACTTCTGTGGGATCAGGTAAATGTAGTGTACATTTTAGGATTTGTGTCAACTCCGAGGTTATCCCAACCAAAGTAAGGCCAAAGATTATCACTCTGGAAACACCCAAATAATCTCACAGAACCTTCCCACAGTCTAATTCGGTACCATTTGGTGAGAACTAGGCAATGTCTACCTCCATGCCCCCTTACCTCAGCTGCTTCTTCATCAGCCCCGTAGTTAGTGTTGTCTACGATAGGTTCCTTCTCTTGAATCCATGCTTCTGCCTCATTCAGGTCAGCCAGATACTGCTGGAACTGGACATTGGCCTCAAGATCATTCCGCCGTCTGCTGGCCCGAGCCTGGAGAGACTCCATATTGTCATTCAAACTCCTGACCCTAGAGGCCACATCTTCTGCAGCAAAGTGCCCTGTGGAGGAGTTAGAGAAAGGATGAGTATTGCCCTCAGTAACATCACTTTCCTTTAGTCCTCTTGGTGACCTGGGAGACAGAAAGGAAGGCATGAGGCTGCTGCTTTATGCTGTCAGTGTAGCAATTCACCTAAATTCCTGGGAGTTAGAATGTTCCGAGACGGAACATCAGTAGGTGGTCAGGGAGGATGGGTGGTGGTGAAGAGTGTGGTATAGTCTGCGGTACATAGACTTGAAAACAGAAGACTTCGTGTGGGTCCTGCCCAGGGTTCCAAAAACATGTATTTCCTGGAATAAACAGAAAATCCAACAGATCGTCAATTCTGCCCAGAAGGGATTTATCACCACACGACCAGTTCTCCCACCCTAACAACTAGAAAACAAGACAGACTGCAACATATGATGACGTCCAGACCACAGGCAGAAGACCGTGACTCTTCAGAGAAGGGAAGGAAATGAGATGTGCCCCCACGTGCAGGGCGGTCTCTGGGCTATGGGGCCGGGGTGACGCCACACAAAACCAGCTGTCACACTGAGCTGAGCAGGCAGAGTGAGCCGGGGCGGGCAAGACCACCCAAGCTCGAGGAGCAGGGGCCAAGGAAGGAAACGGCACACAGACAGAGCCCCGGAGATAGTACGGGGGTCTCCTCGCATGTTTGAGACTTACACGTGCATGTCAGGAGACTCCTCGAGGTTAAGACAAGGGGGTGGAAAAGCAGGAGGCCCAAATCCCTAAGGCTCAACATAGGGCTGCAGGTAATTAACATCAGCTCCCACCAAAGTGGACCAGAAGAACGATGTCTTGGTATTGGCCCCATCCTTAAATCAGTTCCAGCTTAAGAGTGCCCCCTGGAGGTTCCAGGAACTTCAGTGATCACCAGGCTCAACAAACAAAGACAACTGCCCCAAGTTATATTGTAATCAAATTTCTGAAAGCCAGTGATAAAAAGCTTAAAAGAGTAACAGGGGAAAGAGGTATATTACACAGGGAGGAGCAGAAATAGTAGTGAGAGCGGACTCTGCATCGGAAGCCCCACAAGTCAACAGACAAAGCAGCAGCATCTTTAATTCCAGAAAGAAACTGTCAACCAAGAATTTGTGTCAACTAAAAATGTGCTCCAAAATGAAGTCGTTCAGACCAACAAAAGCTTAGAAGATGTGGAGTTAGCAGACCTGCACTACAAGAGCTATTAGGGAAAGCTCTCCATGTAGAAGAAAAATTATGAGGTAAAAATATCAGTGTAGTCAAAGGAACAAAGAACAGAAATACATGAATGTATGTGAATACATATAGAATAAATACGAAAGGGATTTTTACTCCATTTTTACTCTTAAAGCTGATTGACTGGTAAGGCAAAAATAGCAACAATCTACAGTGGAATTTATAACATATGTAAAATGAAAATGTGTGACATCGATATACAAAGGAGAGATTAGGAGAAATGGAAACATACTTCTTATGGATCTTATTCTACACATGAAATAGTATGCTTTTATAAAGTTAGAATGTGATGCATTAAAGATCTATATATTTAAATCCCAGAACAGTGGCTCTTAAATTTTTGCTCCCAGAATTCTCTTATATTTTTTAAATTCATTTCAAGCTTTTATTTAAATTCTAGTTAGTTAACATACATGGTAAAATTGGTTTCTAAAATTGGTTTCTTGTGTAGAACTTAGTGGTTAATCACTTATGTATAACATCTAGGGCTCATCTCAAGTGCCCTTCTTAATCCCCATCATTCATCTAGCCCATCTCCTGTCCACTTCTATCCAACAACCCTTAGTTTGTTCCCTATAGTTAAGAATCCCCTTATAATTTTAAAAATTATTGAGGACCCCTAAGAGCTTTGCTCATATGGTGATATCTATTAATAGTCACCATATCAGAAATTGAAACAAAAATTTTTAAAACAAAAGAATATCCAAGTATATATTCTATTAGCCACTAGAGCAAAGTCATTATCAAACATCATGTAGAAAATTTCACTGTGTACTTACAAAAGAATGAATATAAAAAAGGCAAATAATGTCTTAGCATTATCAAAACCATAACTGGAGAATCATTACTCTAGAATAAACACATATGCACACATCTCCCATAGACATGTACCCCACAGAACTATAGCTAACAAATATGGAGATAAAATGGAATTGTAACAAATGCATCATTAATCCAAAGAAAGTGGAAACTGATGGACAAAGAAAGATGAATAGCAAGATGCTAGATTTAAGCTTAACCATATTAATAATTGCTTTAAATGTAAATGGTCTAAACAATCCCATGAAAGAGAGAGATTACCGGATTGCATAACATAAAAGCAAAGCGTAACTCTATGCTTTCTGTAAGAAATCTGCTTTAAACATAAAGAAATAGACTATAACCAAAAAGAGGGAAAAAGATATATTGCGCAAACATGAATCAAAGACAGCTGGTATGGCTGTACTGATGTAGCACCAAGTAGCCTTCAGGGTATGACCAGGAATATAGAGGGCTATCTATCGTAACGTGAAAGATTTTAATTCATTAAGAAGACACAACAAGCCTAAATATGTACACACAAAAAAATATAGTTTCAAAATACATGAAACAAAAACTGATAGAACTGAACGAAATGGATGAAATCCACAATTACAATTCAAGAAAAGAAATAAGATGAGTCACTATAGTAAAATAGGAACTGTAAATAAACCTTTTTAGTTTGAAACCCTCAGTTGAGATCTGAATTTTTGGTCAGCAATGTGAATTTTAAACTATACTTTTGAAAGCTGGATGCTGGCCAGCAACACTTTCCTCTTCTCCTTCTTTTCCTCCCCTCCCCCTCCCCCTCCTCCTCCTCCTCCTTCTTTTGTTGGCAACAAATTATTCTTGAATCAAGGGAGGGATGATCCAATGTAATCTATTTTGCTTAGGGCACAGCCAGAACTTGATGTTTTGATGTTCGGTTTCATACATCATTTTTAAGCAGTAGGGGGTTTTTAAAGACAAGAAGCCAGGAGGAGGAGAGATACTGAGACTATACAAATAAGGAATTTAAAGAAATGGTACTATTAACTATCTAGACTATAACTACTTTAAATGTAAATGATCAAAATAAATAAATGCAAATGATCGGAGGCAAGTCTTCACAGATCCGGAAATTCCCATGTGGGAAAAGGACCTGATTTGTTTTCTGGGGCTTTGTAACTTAAATTCTAAATTCTAAAACTTCTACAGAAGATCATATTGATTATTAGCATAAAAATATTTTATTTAATAATTTTGGCTTAACTGAAGAGTACAAATGGTTGACTTATGGTAGGGAGTCATTAGGGAGGTAGGGAGGGTCATAGTCATAGGTAGGAAGGTTCCTGTTATTGGATTATATAAGCAATATTGTATCACCATTGTGTCTGTGGGAAATGCCCAAGGGGAATTTCTGCATGAAAAGGGAACGTGAATCAGATATCTTTAAATTCCCTTAAAGCCCTAACGTTGAACAAACTTCTTCCTTTAAGTTTAGCATGTGATTATTGGCCAGTTCAACCTGAACCATACATACCTTCCTCTACCATTTTGTTTCCCTTCTCTGTTATCGCTTGGATGCTTGGCTCATGACTGGCAATGTTATCCTGGATGACTTGGTGTCTGTTCAGAAGCTTCTTGGAGACAATCAGGTCCTTGCCTACAGAGAAAAATAATTCTAAGGCCAGGTATTGTTCTAGTGTATGAAATAAGAAGAGGCTACTCTACTTTTTATAACTCTTGGACCTACAAGTTTTTCCCTTTGAGGCTGTAGTCTCTGTCTTTACTTCCTGAAATTTATATCATTTGTCCAAATTAACTCTGTTCACTGTTGTTCCCCTTGTCTCTTTGTACTGAGAAAGTTCAACTCACTATTTTATAAAAGATAATAAATAAGTCACTCTATAGGCAGAAAGGCAAGTAACTCTTCAACCAGAACTTTCAATAGCACGGAACCAATTTTGTTTCAGCATATTACAGTGTAAAAAGCAGACTCTTCCACTTACTAATTCCTATGGGTGTGAGAAAGTTATCAAATCCTTGAACTTAGGTGTTTTTCACCATGAAAATGACATGTTACATGTTTCAAAGTTTGCTTCGTAAAGATTAGAAATAACTTATAAAAATATGCCTCCCTTGCTGCTAGCATTAACAAGCACCAACTAAATGCTATACATTGTTAATTTCCTCCAGTTTCTCAGCAGCCCAGTTCCAGATGTCAACTGCCTATCTCCCATCCACACGTTGTTCCCCCTCTTCCCTTCAAAAATCCCTTCCCTGAACTTCCCTCTAAATGACTTTCCAGAAGCGCTCCATGCCTGTCTACCCTTCAAAACGTTTTTTCTCTTCTAGTAGTTCTCCCAGGCTGGCCCCTCCACTGTCACCATCATCAGTATGAAGTTTGCATTCCGCTTGTATCCCAGCACTGGCAATGATGGACAGCTCCCAAAGGAAAGGAGGGTATGTACTTTTCTCTACTGTCCCACCACTTTTCTCTTTCCCGTAGCTCAGCTCTTCACAGAAGGGAGGCACTGACACAATGGACAAAATTATTTGGGACCTTGAGCACCAACCATGATGGCTCAGCCAAGGGCCTTGGTGGTGACTTGAGTTAGAGCAAGTAGCAAAAGGTTGAGCCCTCCAGCTCTTCTCAGAGGACTTCAATTCATGGCATTGTTCATGGTTTACTTTAGGAGGTAAACTGTTCAGTATGAATTTTAACAAAATCGTCTATGGAAGATGGAAAAATTGTTCCTGAGTGTGACAGGGAAGAGCTGAGAGCAAACTCTGTATCCCCCACAACTGTGTCTCAGGTTGTCCCAGATCTCTCTGAGAGTCTGCAGACCCTGGTCTTCTATGGCTCAGCCCACACATGCTCAGGAACTAACCAAGGTAGGTAGAAGCCACTGAGGGCTCAGTCTCTTGGATCCAGGCTTCCTCATCCTCTGTGTCCCTGCAGATCTGGTGCAGGAGGAGATGGTCAATGAGCGTCTTTTTCCGGGTGTGCAGTGGTTCCTTCAGAGCTTCAAACCGGGACACTAGGGACTCCTGCCTTGCTTTTATGTCTCCAGCATCGGGATGGTCTATTTTTTCAAAATATACCGCCAGGTCTGTGAGGGTGTCCACCTGATCCTGAGGGAGAGACAAAACAGGTGTCAGGAAATGCCATCGTTTAGTAGAAAGGGGTGGAGGGGTTCAGCATGAGGAGGCTTTGGGGAGAATCAGCTCCCCCCAGTACCATGTGATGACTTCTAACCAGATCCATGAGACAGAGTGACAGGGGATGCTGAACCAAGGACCACATCATCACCCAAGAGTATCAGGAGTATTAATAAACCACAAGTAACTGTCAGAGAGTGTTAATAAGCCTGGCTTGGAGGAAAACAGAGGGGCACTTTCTGTCTGCTTCCCCTCCCACCCTCCTCCCTTGCGAATGAGCTGCAGGTGTGACCAACATGGAAACTTCCCAGGCTGAAGTTTGTGGCATCCCAGGAACAATGCTCAGGAGATGAAATGAGGTGTTTCCGAAAAGAATCTCACTGTTTTGTTACCTTGTTTGCACCCTCATTGAGCCATCCCTGGAGTTATCTAAGGGCCTTGGCTTGTTTCCCTGTTTTCTGTTTCCTGTAGATTATTCTGTCTTTTCCATTTAACCCAAGGAGCAGACATCATAAAAGTGGATTTTAACAAGATAGATCAGTAGGACTTTCTAGGGAACAACAGAGTCATCCTTAAGTACAAGCTAGGAGCCCTTGGATGAGAAAGTGAGTCAGCTGGAAGTGGGTTCTCCAGAAAATCACACAATCTCACAACTGACTAGATAAACTCAAGGGACAATCTGGTGGATTGTCAGGGGAATAACCCTGCACTCAGAACCTACACATCCACATCCTAGTCCTCGCCCTGCTGCCAGTTCTCTCTGTGACTTCATGGAAGTCACTTCACAGCTATGGGCTTCAATGTTCTTAGCCAAAAAATAAAGCAGTAGGATTAAACATATTTGCAAGCTTTGACCCATGGAATGCCAGGACAGGAAGAGGCCATGTTGTCTAAACCAAATCTCTAGATGAGCATCTAGAGAGGTGAGAAGGTGAAAAGATGCATCAAAGGTCACACCAGCAGCAGGTGATGAGCTGGAATACGAAACCCAAGTTTCTGGAGTCAGAGTGCAACACCACATACAGGGGAGCCCACAAAGCCCCCCCGACCATGGGGTGCCGACAACTGCACCCAGGACAATGGCTGCACCAGACAAGGTCTTAGGAAGGGACAGCTGACCAACTAAAATTCTGGAATTTTTGCCTTCGGTTTCTTGCTCTCTTTCTCTGTCAATAGCTACTTATTACTTATGTGCTCAGGGCATGGACAGGAGCTCTGGTCTACCATGGCCAGAGAGCTGGTAACCGACCTGATGGACGCCCACAGCAGACTCCAGGAATCTGTGTTTCCTGAGTAGGTTCTGTACATCAGACAGGCCTTTCCCATAGTCCTCGGAGACCACCTGCTGCTCCACGTCCCCCAGCCAGCGCTCCAGATCTTCTGCAGTGTTCTTGAACTGCAGTTCCTGGTTAGCTTCATGCAACTGGTTGCCTGGAATGAGGCAGTAAGAATAGGACAGATACCATGACTCTTCCTCACTACACAGTAATACACCTTCTGTCAGACTTAAGGGGAAATACAATATTTTGATATCCGAATGAGAAAAAATATCCATTCCATATGTGATTATACCAAAAAAAAAACCCTTAAATTTGTGCAATTTGGATGGTATTTGTTTTTAAATATAGTAACTTTCATTCCCAAAACAAAAAAATAATGTTTATTCTCTGCTGAGGAGGTACAGTCCTATTGTGTTAGATCCGACTATCTTGGGTGTTTTAATATGTCAACCGTTACTCTTGATCAAGACCTCCTTTTCAAAGGGATTCAAACCCAAACTCTGCATTTCCCAAGAGAAGTATAAAAATCGGGATGGGTTTCCATTTGAAGTTTTGAACTATCTTGTTATAAATCTCTTTCTCAGAACATTACCAGCCCTTCCTGGTACCTGCCCTTCATCAGGAACCCTGCCTCACAATTTTCTCTTCCAGAAAATGTCTTGGTTGTCCACACCATTCTCAGCTAAATTCTTTATTCTTTGAACGATCATTTGCATTATTTCTGCTAGGTAGTTGCTGTATCTCCTGATGCTGGGGAGTAGCAGTACCATCTTACTGTTACTGCAAATTTGCATTTTTTTTTCCTAAACCCAAAATTGGGTTGGTATGTAAAGGAATCGGCATGGTATATGTAGTCTGTAACCAGGGCAGAGTATGGAGTCCCTGTCTCACAAGAAGAATATTGACAGGAAGACCTCATTACTTGTGTTAATTGCCTCAACTGACTGATTTTCTAGAGAGGGGAGGTTAAATGTAAGTAGAGGTTATTCAAGCAGACATGTGGGAATTTTTAAGAGCTTACAGCAGGGCCTGAACACTTTCAGATATGTGAAAAAAAGCATCATCAAACTCCATTTATAAGAATAAAATACTGTTTTTTTAATGGGATTGGGAGGGAGGTAAACCATAAGAGACTCTTAATCTCACAAAACAAACTGAGGGTTGCTGGGGGTGAGGGGGCAGAGATAGGGTGTCTGGGTGACGGACATTGGGGAGGGTATGTGCTATGGTGAGGGCTGTGAAGTGTGTAAGCCTGACGATTCACAGACATGCACCCCTGGGGCAAATAATACATTATATGTTAATAAAAATAATTTTTAAAAGAATAAAATATTGTAAGAACATCATATGTGGTGCTGACAATCTTATAATGCTACTTTAATAACCTGGATCAAAATATCTTGTTTCATCTGTAGAACCCAAGTAGGGAAAACCTAACTTAAGGACACCAGTTTCAGGTGCCTAGCCAATACTGGGTTCATCGCTCTGGAATATTTGTCAAGGAGACAGAAAAAAAAAGTGGGAGCAAAGTGAAGAAAACAGAAGTAATTTCACTTAAACCTATGTGCCTGAAGAAAACATAAAGTTGTATGTGTATAATGTGGTAAACTTAGGTTAAGTTATAAAAATTCTGTTCAGTACAGGAAGAAATGAGTGGCCTCCCTTCTTATGGAGGTCACCAGGCAAATTCAAGGTGGTAGAGATTAAAATGGTAGGTTTCAAAACTTAGGAGGTAGACGTTCACCAAAACCTCTGCTTCTCACCTTTCTGCTCTGTAGCTGCCAGCAGCTCCTTCCAGAGGCTGACAACCTCGTCCACACGCTCAGCCACCTTGTCCGAGGCGTAGTGATCAGCCTCAATCATCTCCTGGCCAGTTTTCTCCAGTGTGTCCAGCATGCGTTGATAGTCTTCCAATTCATTTTTAAACTCCTCCTGCTTTTGAACGCGGCTCCTCAAGTTCTGTATGTCCTAAGTCCAAACGGTAAAGGAAACTTATCTGAAGAATGGGGAGCAGAAATTTTGAGGATAGGGGTTACTTCTCACTATAAATACAACTGCATTAAGGAGAGGAAACAAGGGAACTGTCCTAGTTCAACTACTGAGCCAGAGAACGTGAACAAACTCATGTGGCCAACCCCTCCTTCTAGCCACACATCACACATGGCTAATCGACTCATGCAGCCTAGACATCTCCTAAAGATCATTTTGAATATGGCACCCCATGCAAGAATTAACAATCAGACATGATCAACAGTAGCCAAACTACGCGGAGAACCCAATGTCCATCATCTGATGAATGGTTAAGTAACAGGTGGTATATATAAGCAATAGAATATTACTCAGCCATCGAAAAGAGTGAAATCTTGCCATTTGCAATGACATGGATGGATTTAGAGTGTATTATGCTAAAAGAAATAAATCTGTCAGAGAAAGACAAGTACCATATGATCTCACTCATATATGTGGAATTTAAGAAACAAAAACAGGTACACATAGGGGAGGGGGCGGGAAGAGGAAGACAAACCATAAGAGACCCTTAATGATAGGGAACAAACTGAGGGATGCTGAAGGGAGGTGGGCAGGGGGATGGGCGAGATGGGGGATGGGGATAAAGGACAACACTTGTGATGAGCAGTAGGTGTTATATGAAACTGACGAATCCCTGCAAATCTATTCCTGGTACCAATTTTACCATATAGGTTAATTAATTAAAATTTAAATAAAAATTTGAAATTTAAAAAAAGAAGGAAGAACAAAAACAGGGAGCTGTCATGAAAGATGACAAATGTTTTCCCATTTCCCTCCAGATGCACGACTTCTTCCTCTAGAGAAGATCTGTATACCTTCTGCACCCAGGAACCACACCTCCTCCCAAGAACACAAACACATATTTCCAAGTTTAACGAGACGAAAGATACAGATAAGGTGCTCATAGTTCTATAAAGATATGAAACAAAAGTAAATATTGTGAATAGATATTGGCCTAGAAATTAGGAGACTCATTCTAGCCTCAACTAAGTGTGAAAGTGTATGAGTATACATATGTGGGTATAATAGTTTGTAGTACATAACACTTGTGAATGAAAAATCCATGTTTTACACAACCCCAAAGTAGAGAAATCTATGGCTTAGAGAGAAGTCAAGGGTTTCCCAAAGTCACATAAATAAGACAGAACTAAGAGAATTTGAGCCCTGGTTCACCTTCTCCAGATTCATGTTCTAACACTTATGTTAAACTATCTTCCAAATAACTGGGTAACTCTGGCAAGTCACTTTCCAATTCAAATCCTTGGTTTCCTCATCAATAAAATGAGGGGTTGTTCCCTTCTAGCTACAAAACTGTGTAACTCCACATTATGCCAAACCTTGAGGTTACCTTTGGGTTCCTAGGAGCTTTGAGTAAATTTGAACCTACAACGGGATCAGACATAATGTTTTTCTATTACAAAGGTGCAGAGGGAAGCAGCAGAGGTGGTGGAGGGACAAGAAGCTGCTAAATAAGGAGCAGTTCCCTCCCTTTCCCCACTCCATTATGGAACATTAGAAGCTGTGCTGGAGAAGGGTGCCTGGATGATCAGTCAATTAAGAGTCTGTCTTTGGTTTATGTCCTGATCCCAGGATCCTGGGATCGAGCCCCTATGCCAGGTTCCCTGCTCGGTGGAGAGTCTGCTTCTCCCTCTCCCACTGCCCACCCCCTTGTTTTCTCTCTCTCTCTTTCAAATAAATAAATAATTTTTTTAAAAGAAAAGAGATGAAAGAAAAGAAGAGAAAAGAAAAAAGAGAAAATAAAAGAAGAAAGGAAAGGAAAGGGAAGGGAAAAGAGAATTTGTGTCGAAGAAAAGAAACGAGAGGCGGTGGGACACAGCAAATCCAGAAACCAGATTCTTTGCTTTTAACCAAGTATCTTGCCTTGAGCGACTCAGGGCCCTTCTCTGTAAAGAGGCTCACCAGTCCTTTCAGCTCTAAGACCCCGATCTCCTGAAATAGTCCTGATGAGTGTGCCCAGGGTCCGAAAACCCCGCTTACCTTGTAATCTTCATCGTCTGCCAACTTTTTCTTCTTATTGATCCAGTTCTTTAGGTCATCTGAGTCCTCATAGAGTTTCTGCAGAAGCCGGGAATCCTCCAGGAGTCTGCGCCGAGTGGCCGCCTTCTCACGTAGGGCGTCCCGGCGGGCCAAGAGCTGCAAAAACCAAGATGAAACTCATGGTCATCAAAGCCAGGTGTGAACACATGAGATTCACTGCCCAGCTAGGTCCCTGGGCCCCACCTCCTCCCCCAGCCCCAGGACACTGGCGGGCAGATGCGCATCCGGGGCTTCTGACATACGCTATCCCGCAGAGCAGCAATGTTCTCAGAGTCATAATGGCCACCATTGATCAGCTTCGTTGCATTATTGTCCATAGTCTGAAAAACAAAACAACAAAAACTGGAGTGGTCCCTCAGTGACCCCTGAGTAAATGGCCACCACTGGGCTAGCTGTTGAAAGAGAAAGCATGGCAATGTGGGAAGAGAACAACTCTCAGGGTCAGACATCTGGGACCTAGTTCTGATTTCTATTACAAATTCCATTTCAGAATGTATAGTTGATGAGTTAAGTACCCTCTTTGATGCCATAATATTTTTAATATCGAGGTTATAGTAAATGAATTTTGATGTCATTTGAAGATGAATATTTGATCTATTCTTAATTTTTTTTTAAGATTGTATTTATTTATTTATTAGAGAGAGTGAGAGAGGGTGAGCATGTGCTCAAGTTGGGGGAGAGAATCCCAAGCAGACTCCATGCTGAATGCAGAGCCCTACTCAGGACTTGATCTCACGACCAGGAGATCAAGTCCTGAGCTGAAACTAAGAGTCAAAGGCTTAACAGACTGAGCCCCCAAGGTGTTCCTGTTCTGAAGTTTTCAAGAGGAAGCACTGTGGATACAGTCATGTCCAGTGCCCAGCCTCTTGCTCTCACTCTCTCACTCTCTCGCTCTCCCTCCCTCCCTTTTCTGCCCGATTATATGTATTTATAGCTCTAGCCTCATAGGAAGAAGGGTTAGAAATTTTTACTCATATTCATTCATGAACTCCTCAAATTGTTAGAACTCGGGATGGATTAAGTGATAGAGAATGGGAAAATAATCTAAAATACACGATAGCATTTTATAAACAACAACTTATTTTATACTGTTAGCTTTTACCAATAAAAATCAACAGAGCAAGCATATGGATGGATAAGGACCATATTAATCCCCATATTGACTTGGAATTCTATTGTTATGGTTGCTGCTGTTGCCAGTGGTTGTATGTATGGGTTAAAAGCCAGAACCAGCCAAGGGGACCGCCAAAGACATACAGTACATTGGACCAATATAATCCTTCCACACTTGTCTGAGCCCGGCTTATACATTGACCAGTTTCTGGAGCATTGTAATGTAGGGTTCACAGGAAAGCTGTGGTCACATTGGAGAAGAAACACGAAGCTGAAGATGTACAGGTAAAGAATAGATGTTGCTTAGACATCTAGATTTTATTAGAGAAAACTAAATGGAGACATTACTGGAGAGGAAAAAAAAAACCTGAAAAAGTAAATAATAAACTTCAAACTTCCAAGTCATGATTCTGTGTCAGATATGGATCCAATAATATCTATTTATGCTGCAGCAAAAAAATAAAGCAATCATCACTTCATTCGGAAAACGTAAGTGGCTAAAAAAATTCCTCTTTAAAAATTTTCTAAATATGCTTTGTGGAATAAAAAATGTGATAGTAAAAATGGGTATGATTACTTTTCTGAATGTTTTCTCTTTTGAAAAGAACCCTCATGTTATGTCTGAAAGTGATGAGTGGTTCTCTCTAAGGACGGGTGTTGTATGAAGTGACACAAACAAACACAGAGCCGGCGCCCACGCCAGAGCCCGCATCTCACTGTGATCTTCTCCTCCTGGGCGGTGAAGGCTTCTTCAAAGTCATCATGTTTCTCAAGAAGGGCTTCCACACTGCCCAGGGAGTTCCCCAAGTCCTCATTCTCCAGGAAGGCCTGTAGAAGACAGAGACACATCTCAGCTCTTCCTCATTGGTGAGTAACATTGCTTTTGGAGCATCTCTGAGACAAGGACTAAGGATGGAGAAGAGATGGTGGGAGAGCAAGGTGGGATATGGTGGGATGGTGGGTAGGGACCAACCTTGAACAGCAGGAACTTCAGACACCTCCCCAGTCCTCTCACACAACTTGATCACCTTTGTTTCTGGTTCTGTCCACATAGAGTTGTCCTGGACAATCTCGGCTCCATTCTGACTTCCCAACACTGCCTCAAGAGGACCAGTCACCTCCTCTAGGAAATCTCTGGCTGACCTTCCCTGACTCGTCACAACTTTCTATTCCTGACCCCTCAGCAATGTGATATTCATCTGGCCTTATGTCCAGTGGAGGTTAACGCTCCTCTGCTGTGTATTTAGGTATTCTTCTGGTCGCCTGTTCATGAGGGAATTGCAAGAGCCTCATAGAAGTGGCCAATCTCATCTTCTTCTTGTAGATCACCCTCTACTTCCTAAGACAATCTCCAGCCCACAGAAGTGGTTGTGAGGGTGCTGACGGTAGTCATGGGATAAATGAGGGGTGGGGGAAATGGCTTCTGGACACTCGCTTGCCCCCCCATTACCTCTTGTCTGCTCATCCAGCTGTCCACCTGCTCGCTGTCGCGATAGAAGAGGTGCAGGTAGAGGCACTGCAGGTACTGGAGCTGCCGCTGGTCCCACAGCCCCAGCAGGGCCGCCCAGCTGTTGGCAAGTGTTGTCATCTTTGGAAAGGAAGAGACAACGTGAGCATCTAGTAAGTGTGAGGTCTTTGGAAGGATGCACACATAGACAAGAAGTGGGCTTTTCTCTCACGACTTCAAGGTCTGAGTGGGTAGCATGCTTCATATTATTATGAGATTAAGTGGGGCTAAATATGTATCAAAATTTCACCCACTGTTCAACTGGGTTACCTTTTCCCGAACTTCTTCAGAGGCTTCATGACCAGCATCTAGCAGAGCCTGACCAGTCTCATCGACAGACTGGAATCGTTCATCGTAAGAGTCAATCTCGTGCTGTGGCCACAAGACAAAATGTCTTAAAATGCAGCAAGAAACCTTCTGGCACTCCTGGCCCCTCCGTCTTCCTCCCCCTGGGTGGCGGGGGGCTCTTCCTGTCTACCTTGTGTTGTCGATGCCTGTCCAGCAAGGCCTCCCCACTAGCCACATCTGTGGGCAGCTCATCAGCACTGATCAGAGCGGTCTTCTCCTTCATCCAGCCTGAGAGCTCCTCATAGTCAGATA
The DNA here is from genome assembly GCA_004024625.1 of Mellivora capensis. Lineage (NCBI taxonomy): Eukaryota > Metazoa > Chordata > Mammalia > Carnivora > Mustelidae > Mellivora > Mellivora capensis. Next base: position 60,363 of record PISX010008537.1, read on the forward strand.
AGAACCTCTGGTACCTGCAGAAAAGGTAAGGTGAAGGACAGGAAGGAGAAACCAGGTATACGTGGACTTCGAGTCAAGAGTTAGGGTTGGGTTGAGCTGAGATGTGCAGTCCTAGTCCTACCCCTTCCTACCCTTTCCCTCCCCTGATGGGCTTCCTGTTCCTTTAGTGGGGCATGGCAGGCAGGTTGTCCTTCACCGCAGGTTGCTGACTCCCGAGGTGGGTGTGTCATTGTGCGATGAGGATCTGTGCTTCCCCAACATCACAAGGTCACGCCACCCCAGAGGCACATGAAGTGAAGCAAAGTCCTCCCAATGAGGCCAATAAATAAGACATGGCACATGAATAACACTGGGCACCTGGTAGGAAAGGGGACCGGTGTTAAGGTCAGGAGCTCTCCCGTGCCTTAGCTCACGCTTAACCCTGTGACTAAAAACAAGACGCTAAAACATTTACCTATTCAAATAAGTAAATGCTCACCAGTTAATTTGGAATTGTAAAGGTAAGATAAACACTGCTTTCTGGTGTTTGAATGACTAACTGTAAACATTAACTACTGAAATGCCCAACATTTTGGCAAGCTAACCCACATTCAGGAAATAATTCTAGATTTATTTTTACATCGTTCAGCTTGGAAATTTACTTTAGCTCCTGAGCTAGGGCTGGGGATTTTGATGCTTCTTCAGCTGCTTCCCCAGCTGCGTGGACCATTTGATAGCATTCTACGGTTTCTGAGTAGAGGAAGACCAACAGTGCGGGGAGGAGTCGTGCTGGGTGCTATGCCCGCCAGCAGAGGGCTTCCCTTAACAAATAAAGCTTCTTTTGCCTCTACCACCAGCAGGCAGGAGGGCTGGGTCCCTCATTATTCGATTCTTTTCACTCTTTATTTCTGCTTTTGATGTCATATCCGAACCCTGTAGAGAGAGAGCAACAGAGAGGAGAGATTTCTGACCCATAAGAAGCCTCCAGCTTCGCATATCTGTTGGTAGCCAAGGCTCGAATGTGCTCCCAGTTGGAAACTAAGTCCTCTTTCATCTGCTGGATCTGAGGTGCCTCTGGAGGATGGGAAAGCATCAGCTTGTCTGCTCTGGCACATAACTCCTTCACCTTTGGGATGAAAAAGAAACCTAATGGGAAACCCAAGCACTCTGATTCATCCTGACAAAGTCTTATGGGAGGGATTTGACAAAACAACTGATAACTATTGATAACGGTAACATACTTATTAAATTAAAATAAATAAAGATATTAAATAAAATATATAATAAATATAAAAATAACAAATAGTAAATTAAAATATTAAAATAAAATAATTTTATTTAATTTTTTATTGTGTTATGTTAGTCACCATGAAATACATCATTAGTTTTTGATGCAGTGTTCCAGAATTCATTGTTTATGCACCACACCCAGTGCTCCATGCAATACGTGCCCTCCATAATACCCACCACCAGGCTCCCCCAACCTCCCACCTCCCTCCCCTCCAAAACCCTCAGTTTGTTTCTCAGAGTCCACAGTCTCCCATGGTTCACCTCCCCCTCCAATTTCCCTCAACTCCCTTCTCCTCTCCATCTCCCCATGTCCTCCATGTTATTCCTTATGCTCCACAAGTAAGTGAAACCATATGATAATTGACTCTCTCTGCTTGACTTATTTCACTCAGCATAATCTCCTCCAGCCCCGTCCATGTTGCTACAAAAGTTGGGTATTCATCCTTTCTGATGGAGGCATAATACTCCATAGTGTATATGGACCACATCTTCCTTATCCATTCGTCCATTGAAGGGCATCATGGTTCGTTCCACAGTTTGGCGACCGTGGCCATTGCTGCTATGAACACTGGGGCCTTCTTTTCACCACATCTGTGTCTTTGGGGTAAATACCCAATAGTGCAATTGCAGGGCCATAGGGAAGCTCTATTTTTAATTTTTTGAGGACTCTCCACACTGTTCTCCAAAGATAACTTGGTATCAATATGCTAACATCCTATGTCAGCAACGATAACGCACTGGCCACTTTTGTCTCTTGTTGAGTGCTTCCTGCTCAGCACGGCACACACACTGACTTAGTGTCTTTTTAAAATAACACTCAGAAGCAGAAACTATTTTTATTCCCTCCTTTATATGAAAACCGAGAGGTAGAGTATTTTATTTGGTCAAGGCCATTCAGCTACTAAGTGTCAGAAGCAAGGCTGGACCTCAGACTGTCCCTCACCACGCTCTACTGTCTCATAAATACTGTTGTGAGAATCAGAGACACTTTTACCCAGGAGAACTTCTGCCAAGAATTCCAGCAATGCCAGACCATTCTGAGAACAATTCCTAAGGAGCAAGGCCATTGGGGCAACTTTCCCACCTGTCACCATGAGTGCTTACATTATATTTAACTATGATCAGGTGTTGTCTAGGATTTAAAATTTCATTATCACTATGCATCAAATCATGGGATTTTATTATTCATTTTTAGGGGAAAAAGTAAAAATACAAAAATGGAGCAAGAATGAAAGAAATAGGATAATGGGATAGTTTTCGGAAACTGGCTCTAGAGACAAAGCTATGCTCAGGGGCAGCACGTGGGGACCTCCAGTGGGCTGACTCCACTGTACACACTCCGGAGGAGTTGGCTGATGCTATGGGTGATGTTGTAAGGGGAAGAAGCAAGGATGGGAGCCAGTCAGGGGTAGGGGCCTACTCCAAGTTCAAACCTGCCTCTGTCTCCTCCTCTAGAGATAGGGACTAGTGTCTTTCAGCTTTCAGAAGAGAACCGAAAAGTGGATCTAGTAACATGCTCTAGGTGTCTCTGAGTTTATTTGAAGGGAGAAGATAAGAAAGAAGAAGGAGGGCACCTGGGTGGCTCAGTGGGTTAAAGCCTCTGCCTTCAGCTCAGGTCATGATCCCAGGGTCCTAGGATTGAGTCCCGCATCGGGCTGTCTGCTCAGCAGGGAGCCTGCTTCCTCCTCTCTCTGCCTGCCTCTCTGCCTGCTTGTGATCTCTGTCTGTCAAATAAATAAATAAAATCTTAAAGAAAAAAAAAAGAAAGAAGAAGGAAGGAAGGAAGGAAGGAAGGAAGGAAGGAAGAAGGAAGAAGGAAGGAAGAAGGAGGAGGGGATGGGGGGAGGAGGAGGAGGGTGAGCAAGTGAAGAAGAAGAAGGAGAAATTTCTTCCCTTATCTACTGAGTGAAGGACAAAAAGAAATAGGATTCAGCTGGAACTGACAGAAATGTGGTTTGACTAAAGGAAAGATTCTCTGACTGCAGGTCCTGAATAAGATTAGGAAACCATTCCTGGAGGTAGCTTTTTTGTTTTTAAATCATGAAGTACATTACAACACACACACACACACACACACGAGTATATAAAACATGTACATATATTTAAATAAAACTCCATGGAAAAGTTATGAACTAGAACAAGGAAGTGTATTCAGGGATAAGGAATTTCTCCTTTATCAAAACAGTGAATTTACTGTGTCCTCTGGAGGCAAGGTATCCACCAAATGCCTCTCCCAGGCCAAGAGACCAGCCCGGCTTCCAACAGTGGCTTACCTTGTCCTCCATGACTGCAAGGTTCCTCTCAAGGCGCTTGTGACTATGGAACAGAGCCTCAGAGGTAACAAGGTCTTTGCCATAGTCCTCAGAGGTGACTTGAGGCTCCTTCTCCTTGATCCACTGGATGGCTTCAGTCACATCCCTGCCAGAGAACCACATGAGTCCCAACAGAGACAATGGGAGGCATTCCAGGGCAAAGAACATGCACGGCAAGGACCACCCGGTTCACTCAGTTGGCAACTACCTTGAATTCCTACTCACCAGCAAAAAGTAATGTAAGAGTTCTTGCTTGTAATGGTTTCCTTTGAGATGTAGAGGCCTGAGCATTATCTGGTCCTTGGGCCTCCAGATATACTTCCCCTATCTGGGTCAGCTCTTACTGTCTTTTTCCTTCCCACTCAACCTTCCACTCCCATCCAGGTCCTGATACACGTTCCTCATCTCGCGGCACTTCCGTCACTAATTCACCTGCGTCAGATTTATCGCTCTGGGCTCCAGTCATCACACACTTGGCTATGCGGTGGGTCACAGTTGCCGTAACTACACTCTCCCTTGCTGCCTCAGGTGCAAGCACGTGATTTACTCTGGTTTGAGATGCTGGCCACTAACTGTTAGCCGTAGCCAAAAGCTAGCACAAGCACAAACACGGTGCTGTTGCAGAGTTTCCCACAACGTGCTGGCCAGATTCATACCTTCTGAACCGCTGGAGGTCTGCAGCACCGGACAGCGTTTCCTGCCGCTGCAGAGCCAGATTGAGGAGACGTCCCCAGGCTTCATTCACCTCATCCTGCTTCAGCTTGATCAAGGGCAGCTCAGGATGGTTCTCCTGAGGGAGAACCAGGGCTGGGGTTAGGCAAAGGTGAACCTATTCCAAAAATCGTTGAACGCTTCTCATTTCACACTGGTTCCTACTTTGACAGGCGTAGAGAATGACCACTAGCCTGATACCAATCTTCACCATAGCCCTTTGCCCAACTCTGCCAAAATCCAGAAGCCAACCCGCCAGATACTCCATCTTTTGCTCATGGCCCTGGGAAAGACTATTAACAGATTGCCCGGCCATGAGGTTATTTTCAGAATTCCACCTTGTTAATGCCTGCCAAGTCCCTGGAAAACCCAGGAAGAAAAAATTCCCTCTGTGAACTAGGACTTTATTTTCCAAAACTCTACTACTGTGGTTCTTAACTCCTTTGGGGTCCCGACACCTTTGAGAATCTAATGAGAGATGTTTCCCTCTTGCCAGAATTACATGCACACACATTTGATTTTGTAGAAAATTTCATATGTCATTGCAAACCATCTGAAGCACCAAGATGTATGAGCACTGGATCAAGGTAACGGTATCAGCCCATTTGGACACTTGGCAATTTTGAGCAGTTCCTATGCATCCAAGTCTTCCTACTCCTTCTGTCCCTGTCTCTTGGAATTTCCATTCCCATTCTGAATCCTCTCCAGGTGGAATTTTCTACATTCCCCTTCCTGAATGTATGGCCTTTGTATTTGTAGCGGTGTGCGGGTCCCACTCCACAAGAGCAGAGAACACGCTCTGTAAGAATCATTCCGTCCTATGGTCGATTAGACAAAATGGCTGTGTTATTTTGCCATGAAGCTCTCCTTGCAAGAAGGGAAGTCCATTTCCTCAGGCAGGCTTTGGGTCTGGGTTGGCCTAGGCCTGGGTTACCCTAGAATATGTCTGGAATGATACGAGCTCCTGCCCCTTGGTCTCAAGAGACCCTTCAGCTTCTGTTATTACCTTTGGACCACCGACAGATAAACAAAGCATGCACTCCTGGAAAGTGAGAGCCAAGGCCCCAGACATGGGGCCAAGGCCATTTTAGGCCCTCCGCCCCAACTGTAACCCTTAAGGTGGGATCAGGAGAATTGCCTAGCCAGGCAGCCGAATCACCAAATCGGGGAAAAAGAACATGTTTGTTGTTTGAAGTTTGGGGATAGTGTATTAGATAGCACTGAATAACCGAGAAACTTCCCCAATGAGACAAAGGTGGTGGACAGAGAAAGTTCAGAGATTGTTGGAAACGTGACCTGAAAAAAAAATTGAGATGCAGTTTACTTCCTGTACTCCAATACCCATTCAGCCTGAAGTCTCGGCTCTGTCACTACAGAAGGAGTGTCCCTGTACGAGAGCTGAGGCATGAAGAAACCAACCGGACAGGCACAGCAGCCGACGGTCAGAGTTTCTAGCTCCCTCACAGCCCATGAAATCAGACGGGCTCCCCAGTCTTCCCGCATATCCTAATATTATTTATGCCCACACCAAATTGTTTGCTCAGATACTGAAAATCTATTTAAACACCGTCTTAAGTGAGTGAAGGTAAAACTGCCTCCCTTTTCCTTCCCCCTTTCTCAAAAACATCATGTATAATGACATCGTACACATTATGAGAGCGCACCGTTATTTTATATTCTTTGCTACTTTATTCTGGTTCTTCTTCATGAGGAAAGGGTACAGCATGAACACGGGTGATGGGCGTTCTGCGCAGGAGTTACCACGCTGTGGTCTAGGACCTCCACACACATGCGTGTGCACACAAACTGGCTCACCCGCTCACGCCTCTATTTCCGTGGACGGGCAAGAGATGGACTCAGACAGGAGAGGAAATTGCCCCGGGCACATTGCCACAGGGTCATACATCCCTGTTTTCTCACAATGTCCCACATCCTTCTTATCCCATCTACTGATGGCTGGAAGGTTTTAGACACCAGAACCTTTCCCCCGCACTGAGACTTTGCTTCCCACCTCACCTCGGCAGACTCTCTGGCGTACTGGTTTATTCCTTCCACTTTCTCCTTTCGAGCTTCCAGGTCTGCTTGGAACTCCTCAAACTTCTTATGGAGAACCTCGGTTCGCTCCCAGTCCTCACCCAGCTCCACGGACGTCACTATCGTCTCCTGTGGGTAAGGGCAGTCTGTTGAGTCACTAGCAAATAGCTTTTGCAGTTCAAATGCCCAAAACCACTGCGCACACTCCCAGGAGAGCTCAGAAGGAGTGGCTGGTGGAGCCTGGGAGAGGCCTTTCAGGAAAGAGCCAGAGGCAGGAGTGTACTTCCTGAGGGGGTATCCTGGTCCCGGGGACATTGCTCTTTGGGGTAATCCTTTGGAAAGATCAGGAACATTGTTGGTCAAGGCTCCTGGAAGCACCCTTGTGTGTTCTGGAACATGAAAAATAAATTCATCCTGGTTCTACTCATTCAACCCACTGGTATCTGCAAAAGCCCTGGACTGAGCACTCACATGAGTACATCTTCAGTCCTAACTATGGGACTATCCTTCAGGGACTCTGAAAATAGAAACCTCCTTAGTTATAGGGACTGAGAGGCAGCCCTTGGGAAAGGAGCTAGTAACACCCTCAGCCTGAACCCAGAGTAAGAGCAAAAACTTAGGAGGACGAGCAAAGGATCGTGGGAGGGAGACAGGGACAAGCCCAGGGCACTTTTCCCCACATACAAGGTCACTAATCTCCAGGATACCCCTAAATTTTTGAAATAATTTGAAAGTATGGCTTCTTTCAAGGAACAAAGTCCAGAAACAGACACCCAGACTGCTTTCCCAGCAACCTGCATTAGATTGCCAGGGGTTGCTTGGGACAGGGATGGAAAGCCCTGCTTGTGTCCTGTGGCTCCTGTACCTTGTCTCCAATCCACTCCAAGATGTCAGCGCACTCCTGCAGGTACTGCTGAAACTTCAGGGCCCGCAGCAGCAGGAGGCCCCTCTCCTGAGTCAGCTCCAGCAGCAGGTCCCATATTCTGTGCAGCTCTTCCAGATGGGCCTTTGGGAGGAGACACAAAACTGCTCAGGCACTGCACCTGCTGAGGAGTAGGTAGGACACGGAGATGCAGGCAGAGAGAGCCCTGGATAAAAAATTGCATTCTCTCGTGCATTAATTGCTCAACAGATATTTAAAGGAGAAAATCTATGTGCCTCGGAGTAGATGTTAAATCAAGACACACGTGATCTGCCATAAGAGAAAAAAAATGTAAAAATGCTTTGAGGTTTTAGAGGATGAAAGGATCATAAATAATAAGACAGGATGGAATAAGGATTCACATAACAGTGCTCGATTTGAATTGAAGCTTGAGGAACAGATAGGATTTTGACAGGTAGGGTATAGGCAGAAGGTGTTCTAAGTACTGGCAAGTCATGGAAGAAATTTAGCATGAGCTGTTTGCCAGGAAGAGTAAGAGCTACAATGCTGCTAATTTATAATGGAAATTACCGGCACCAAAGCAGTAAGAGAATTTTAAGACTATGTAATTGCGGGCTTTGATGCCAGGTTAGTTTAGAAGATCACAAATTATATAACTTATCAAATTCAAGGTACTGTCTATGTCATGTCCTCAGAAATCTGGTATTTTTCAACTACACCATTGTTTATGGTAGCCGGGAAATCACATTGCTCTCTGAATTCTCCAGTGCTGTGGTCTGACAGAGCTCAGTGAGTCTGATAGTTGTGAAGATGTCTCAAACATGTCTTAACTATTTTAATTAACGTAGGCAATTAGTGGCACAGAAGGCTGTGAGTAATACCAAAAAAAATCTGTTTTATATCAATACATAATTTTTGAGATTTTTCTTGTTACAGACTATTCTTTTCAGTAAGGTTCTCCTCTGTTAAAGTCTGTGTTCTCCGACCATATTTTGTTGACAGTAAAATGGACTAGAATTTGTATGCAAGGGTAAAAAGACCAGACCCAGCTTTTAAACATGTCACCTAAATTCGGTGTGACAATTTCAAACATACTTCAACCGTAAAAACAAACAAGTCCACTCATGCAGGAGAGATCCTGAGTTGACTCTCAACACAAACGTGTTGGAAGAGTGTGCAAATTGTCAGGAAAGAACTGATACATTAGTAATGAATTCCAGAGTGGTGGTGGTCTTCAGTCCTCAGGGCTCAGGGAAGATTTTCTGAAGAGAAGGGATTTTAGAAGTTTTTCAAAATGAGCAGAAGCGTGGAGTTTGAGAACTATAATATCAGTCATAGCATGTGCTCTGTGAAGAGCGGGCGGTAGCACAGAGAAGGGATTTCAGAGAAGACTCACATGACACCGCATCCCTTGTTTGGAGAGTGTGAGGGACGAGGAGTCTGAGGTCAGAAGAAATCATTAGAAATGAAAGCCAGTTCATCCGAGACACATGCAACTGGGTTAAAGAGGGCCTGATCTTAAGTCAAGTTGTCTTCCAGTTGGCCAAGGAGGAATGCAACGCCATCCCAGGATCTGTTTTGTATCATTGCTCTCTTTTTCCTGCCCCAGGGGACATGAGGACATCCACCATCTTTCCTGCCCCACCCCAGTGGAAGATAAGAGGCAGGAACCCTGGTTCCAAGCCCCCTATATCAAGCTTTAGACCTGGCATAGTAACTTAAAACTTTGCTAACATAATCAACAATTGGAAACATCTCTTGCAGAGCCCTACCATACATTTACCTTGGTGTCCTCGTGGGCAAAATGCCCCTCAGCAAATCGGGTTTCCCTGATTTCTTCCAGTTCAGGAATGACCCTTGATTTTGCTTGTACTTCTGCCTCGAAGGATACATGCTTCAGATACTTGCCCTAAAGTTTAGAAATCAGAAGTTAAGGCTGATGAAGCCTAGTACGCCTAGAGCATAAAGGGGTTCTTCGGTTCCTTTTCTTACTTTTGGGCAGAACTATTTGTTTCACAACCTAGATCAAGAGATAACCCATGACCAGAGCTGGAGAAGTCACATCCTAAAAGAAATGACCACTTCATGCCAATCCAGGCACAAGGTTAGGGGACCCAGGAAAATGTTTTGTCCTGTCCCCATTGACTCTGGGGAGTTTCCAGTCAATACCATGTTATTTTTACATCTCAATTGCCTTCGGTGAGAATGAAAAGATGTCCCATATTTGTTCCTCTTCAGAGTAGAGGAAGCAAGTGTTATGGAAAGCTGAACACAATGATGAAAATGGTCATTAATATAATGACTTTTCCTTAAAATTGAGAGGCTTCTGCTTATCAGATAATGCTCTGGTTGTCATACGTGTATCAATCCTTTTAATAGATATCACTCTCTTCTTGATCCAGGTGCTTCCTCTCCAACATCAACTACCCCTTTAGGAAGGTAACCCTTTCTTCTGGTCATGACTCTGTCACATGCTGTGATAGAAGGAGCAGAGCCTCCTCCTGACACCTGTCACGTGGACTGAGCAAGGGCATGGAGAACTCCTTGGGAGAAACCTGGGAAAAATCTACCAGCAGAGTAGAAGTCCTGATATTTCATAACCTTGGAATCTTAAAGTTGCCTGATAGCTCCTAACTTCTTTGAACTCTCAGTCACTGTTAGGCCCATAGCATAACTTCAGACTAAAATTACTTTCATAGGGTGAGTTTCCTCTGTACATGAGACATGGGCTTAAGAAGTTAAGGACACAGGCCATTTAGTGAAAGAATTATGGTCCCTAACTGGAAATCTGAACTTTCTATGACATCATGCCCTTATAGTTAAATACACACTTACATTACAAGAGTGTTTCCCTCCCTGGAGATCTTAGGGTCTGCTCTGGGGAAGTCACAGGAATGGAGTACCTGTATGTTAGTCAGGTCTTCATAGCTCTTATCATCTGCAATCTTGAGTTTCTCCAAGATCCACTTCTCTAGGTCATCTGCATCCCGTCTGAAAACCTGGTAGTGATAGGAATCTTCAAGCTTCTGACCCCTCTCAGCAACCAGCTCCTTGAACCTTTTGTAGCGAGTTAGCACCTCCTGACGCCTTTCCTGGATCTGCTCTGCGGTTTCCAGCACCTTCGGTCCGCCGCTCTCCATAGCCTGAAAGTTAAAAATTTTCTATCTCTTGCTGGTTCTCAAATCTCTGTGATATTCCTTTCTGTGTTCCAAGGCGTTTTCACAAGTTGAACTTGCATTCAGATGTCTTGAATCCTGTAAAAACCTGTGGTCACAAGACGCTAGGATATTTACGTAATTTCAACCATATGCAACTACCCTTTAGGATAGTAATTCTTTATCAGTGATTACATTTTCCCAACTTTTCACATAAATATATGCCACCATGTATTAATTTCTATAAATAGAATTAATTTGGATGAATGATGCAGACAAGTTTAAATTAGCAAAATCACACATCTCAGAGGGAAGAAAAAGAGCTGTAATTTTATTTTCTTTACAGAGGCTAGAAAAGTGTTGACGTGTACTGATCATTCTGAATTTAATCTCATGAATAATTAAACATGGTTTGCAATAAACTTGATGAATGACATACACAAGCATTTGGGAATGTTTGTTTTTTCACATAAAGTATAGTTCATATATGTTTATCTGTTTTATTTGCTTTATTCACAAACACTACAGATAAAAAGCTCAGCACATCCTTTAGCAATTATCATAAATTTCAAGTTATTAACCTCTCGGTAATTGGCTTTTGCAATGTAAAATGTTATACTGTTAAGCAACATAAATGGCATCCAACCTTTTTGAGACAATAGCTGGCAAAATCTCTGTAGGGTTTACCTTCATTCACCTGGGTATGGGCGCAGTTTTCCCTAGCTTACCTCAGCCAGAACACTGAACACCAATTTCAAATTTTTAATCTTCTTCCTCCCAAAATATAATTGCTACTTTGTGGATGTCCTTTAGTAGTTTGGCTACAGAATCAAATGATTCTATGGAGATCTCAATCTTTCTTGTGTATTATTTTGCTCCAAGTTACCTACTTGTTTTCTATATGACCCCATGTAAACAGGTCATTGCTAGATTTTGATACTGTGTAGCCACAAGCTTAAGATCATTGTTTAAAGTGAGATATTCTCAGAAAGAGTTAAAATTAAGCTTCTCTACCTCTTAAAAGCCAGGAAACAATTCTTAGAGATTCTATCAAACACGGTGCAGAAAGTTCAAAAGAGACAGCTTTCCTGATTATATGGGTGACAAATTGTACTACAAAGAATTCTGTACTCACGGTTTCCTTTGGAAAGTGTTTCACTTTTCTGGAAGGTCAAGAACCTGGCAAGATTAAATGTATCCGAAAGAGAGAGGAAGAAGACAACAAAGAGAAAGAAAGAAAGACAATTCTCAAACAAATTGTCTAGTCTTCTTCAGATAAAGAAACGTTATATATGTGGAAGAGTAAAAGAAAAAAAGAAAAAAAAAAACCACAAACCTTGGGCCCCGAATCCCGCCAGCTATAGTCCCTGTTATCTTCAGGAGACAGGTTCAGCTGAGGGAGCTGCTAATTGCACAGATGCTGGATGACTCAGCGGTTCAGAGACCCTGTGGCTCCAGAAGCTTCTCAGTAGGACTTTGTAAAACATAAATGTTTTATGAACATAAAAGTCAGGTTTCTAAGTGAAAAATTAGAAAGAAAAAAACAGTTGATAGATGTAAAATAAAAAGGCTGTGTTAAAATTTTGTTGTGTTTCTTTGATTAGTCTTAGATTCCGTGTAAGTCAGGATGGAATTCTGGACCATCCAATCTTTGGACTCCAGAATGACAGGAACTCAGGACATACATAGTTTTGTTTTGTTTTGTTTTTTGTTTTCTGTTGTTTTTTTTTTTCCCCCAACGTATCTCTAGGAAATACAACCCAACAACTTCATGAAAACCCAGGTGCAGATTTCTAACAATCTTGAAATTAGCAAGATAGCCTAATTCTCTCTGTAGAGTCTTTGTCAAAATAGGAAGAAAATTATATTCCTAGCTTCATAGATTGGGTTTTTAAAAATCTGATTTAGCTGTACTCTTAGTCATTTAAATGGAAGGGATGAAGGAAGTGAGATATATGTGTGTTTATTTTTATTTCATGAAGCAAAAATTAGGAGACCTCATTGAACAAACTAATGAAATCGCATTTTTTTTAAATGGTTGGAGTTCTAAAATGCAGGATAAAAGTCAACCTGTATTTTTGGCAGAGAGAAAGAGAAACAGAAATTCTTCTCTAAAGGCATACTTCTTTTTGGCAACTTTACAAAAATAAAACAAACAAAAAGAAAATGGTAGAATGGCTTCAGACCCTTCTATAATGCAGGGAACTCCCTGAGCTAGATATGCTGCCCACACTTCATTTTAGTGTGATTGCAACCTAAATATCCTAGCTTCATGTTCTACTGGAGTAGAGCTAGGTTCTACACTTCTGGTTTCCCCTCTTTCCTCTCCTTCAACTGAGAGAGCTTAAAATTACCTTCTTGAAAGTCTAGTATTGTTTTACTTTTCCATATCATTTCATTATATTCAAATATATAACAGTATTAAAGGCAGAAACACAACTCAGGCAATGAATTATATCACACGCACCAAGGAACCTCTGATGGATTTAGGGTGGGGAGAAAACACTCTAAAATTTTTATCTAGGAGAAGGGGACCTGGGTGGCCCAGTTGGTTGAGCATCTGCCTTCAGCTCTGGTCATAATCCCAGAGTCCTGGGGTCAAGCTCTATTTTCAGCAGGGAGCCTACTTCTCCCTCTCCCTCTCCCTCTCCTTGGCCCTCTCCCTGCTTGTGCGCTCTCTCTCGCTCTCTCTCTCTCTCTCAAATAAATAAATAAAGACCTTAAAAAAATCTTTAAGAGATAAGAACCATCATCAATTATCTTAATGTAGATATAACATATGTTGACATAATTAATTCACATTACTTTCTGATCTTTAGACAATTCTGTGAAGCAGGTATTACCATCCCTATTTTTATTTGAGAACAGAAGTAGTGTCTGAGAGGTGTCCCATCCGATGGCTTTTGGTTGTACGTACGCAGAGTCAAGTCCCCGTGAGTGTCACCCTCATGCCACCCTGCTCTTCATCTGTTGTAGCCAAGCTTCTCTTAATCCATCAACATTTGGGTTGTCCTGTTCCAGAAACTTCTCACCAATGGTGCCAACCCTGTGATAAGCTTATGACCAAAGAAATAACAGGGCAGGATTGGTCACTATGAAATAATAAAATAAAAGGGGGTAAGAGCAATAGTCTTGGGGTGCCTGGGTGGCTCAGTGTGAGAAGCATCTGCCTTTGGCTCAGGTCATGATCTGAGGGTCCTGGGATGGAGTCCTGCATCGGGCTCCCTGCTCAGTGGGGAGTCTGCTTCTTTTTCTCTCTCTCAAGTAAATAAATTAAAAAATCTTTAAAAAGTATGACTATTCGAAAAAAAAAAAAAGAACAATAGTCTTTAGAGCAGGGAGCAATGTGGAAGTACACAAGACTCAGGGATGAGGTTTCATGTGTCATAACCCAGTGTTCTTTGGGTTTTCAGGCTTTGCAGCCAGGAGAGGCACATGGGACAAGCTTCTCTTACTGGTCTGGCCCCTGCCTGCGAGGCTCAGCCCTGCCCATCTTCTCAGTCCATCTAGACTGACCAAGTCGCTGCAGTCCCTGAGCACCACCATTGTTGGGGTGAGGTTCAGGGTGGCTTGAGGATTAACGGAGGGACAGGATGAGAATATCTTGAATCCTGGTGGTTTAACACTTGGACCCCTGACCGTCTTGCTACTTTTACAGTTTTCTGAGAATGTTCATTGGCTCTGAGGCCATTGGGACTGATTAGAACACAGTGGAGGTTTAGAGCCCCGTACTGTCTTTCAGGTGGCATGTCGCTTTTAGGTGAGTGAGTGCTAGTGGCTGCGGAGGAGGCTGGATTGCATCCCAGACAGCTTCATGAGAGAGGATTCTTACCTTCCATTTTGCAAGGGCGGGAGTAATTTGCAGGGTTCTTGTATGGGTCAAGATTATCGGCACTAGGCAGATCTGTGCTTCCCATACCCATTTAATCAGCTCTGTCCAGCTTGCGTGCAGCCTCCCCTCAGTTATCAGATCTTTTCCTGGGCCCAGAAGCTCCAAGAGATGCTCTCTACCTCAAATTCTGGAGTACCCCCAACTTGCAGCACTAACATTCATATCACACTTACTGGGGATATTCTGGAGTCCTACTTTCTTGGCTCATAAACCAACAAGGGAAACAATGTTAATTTTAACATAAAACCATTTCTTTCCTATGGGATAAAGGTCATGATTATTTTATTATTTTAAAATTTTTAATTTTTGCTTCTCCAGAATTAGTTCTTGTTTTAAAATGTCTCCAATTTTTGCCTCATGAATGGGTTAGAATATTATACAATATAATTCAGAAACATTAAGTGAACTTTTTACAGTTAAATATATTGATGTTAATTCTTAACACTTCAGGTCCTCTAAAGTTATTTGTGCCTTAACTCTATTCAGAATATATATTATTCAAGTTTGCAATCCTATCATTAAAAATATAATTCTTTTCCTCCCTACTATAATCTTCTCTCAGTCTCTCTTACTTGTTTTATTTTTTTATTTAGTATCAATGCACTGGATAAGAAAAAGCAAAACCCATGATATTTTCCTTATACAAGGAACCGAGTGGTTGAGGCAGAAGGAGAGGAGGGGTTAATGGTAAGTACACTGGACTTGAAACTGAACCATCAATTTAAAGGCTTGATTCCTCCATTTAACAACCACATGAGCATTAGAAATTTCCTTTAATTTTGTTAAGTATAAAATGGGAGTAGTAATGACCAATCTACCTATTTCAAAGAATTGTTATATGGCTCACTTTATATTTTAGTTACAAGCCATACATTTTATTCTGAATCATTAATTTTGAAAATCAGAATGAAAAGGTCTGGGATCTGCTTTGGAATAATTCCTCATAAAGCTAAGGTTGTATTTTTTAGAGAATGATTTGCAACGCATCATTTAAAAATCTCACATAAAATTGCTTGATGTTCCCATCCACTAATAATTTTCTTTGAGCACAACAGTGCTGAAGGAAACTATATAAGCCTAAGTCCCCATAAACCTTATAAAAATAGCAAGTTTGATGCCATGGCCCCACTCAGGGAAAAAAGAGTTCAACTAAAAAATATTATTTCTCATTAAAATAAAGGAAAGGAGGAGCCAAGGTCCAGGATTGAACATATTGTCTCCTTCGTAGCCATGATTAAACTATGAAGTTTAGTTCTTATATTTAAGGGACTAGAGTCCCACAATGTCAATGAAAGTTCTATTTAACATCTATGCCAGTCATAGAAATTTACATGGCTTGTCTGTGACATGGCTTCACTCCACTGTTACAACTGGCCATATGTAACCGCGCCTTTCCCGTTATCTCCCTCCCCTGTTCTTCTCTGGTGATATGTGGGAATAGTCCGAGTTTTTTATAACTTAATTTTTTCATCACCTGTAATTTGTCAAGAAACATAGACTACCTCTATTCTAAAACTTTATTCTTTCAGCAAACTATTATTGAACATTTCTAGGGACAAAGAATTCTCACAGACATTGGGAGCATAGAGGTGAACTAAGCAAGATTCCTATTCTCGAGGAGTTTACGAAATAGAGGGCCCACTTTTCACATTACGTATATAATAAGAATATGCTAATGGTCCCTGTGCTTACAGCTGGCTGCATGCAAAAAGTATATATATGTATATGTATACACATATACACATATATATGCAACAAGCAAACTGACATCAGTAACATTTGATTTTCCTCATAAAAACAATGGTTTCTAACAAAAAGGTGGAAGAATGGTTTGTTATTGCAAATATAAGTCACTTGAACCAGGACATTTGTAAATCAGTCACTAAAAACGAGACATTTTCAAGTCTACATCAAAAGTTCCGATATATCATCTTCTCCGCTTTCTAGAAACAATAAAAGGTCACACTGCACTTTGATGAATTAGTGTTGTAGGATTTGGAGGAATATCAGTGAAGAGAATTCCAGCTCTATTTCTGAGGTGACTTTGGAGAAAATTAGTACTGCTTTATGGTCTTTCAAAAACTGTCCAGAGATGAGACTTCTCACTGCGAATGTCATGTGGGTGTACACAAGAGGAAGTGACCCAGGGCATTAGGAGAAAGGTGAGGGGAGACGAAGCATGAGAATGTGGCCTCTGAGAAACAAACTGAAGGTTTTGGAGGGGAGGGGGGTGGGGGGTTGGGTGAGCCTGGGGATGGGCATTATGGAGGGCACGGATTGCATGGAGCACTAGTGCATAAACAATGAATCTTAAAACACTGAAAAAATAAAATTAAAAAAAAAAAAAAAAGGAGAACGGTAAGGACAGCCAGAGTCTTCAAAACAAAAGGAAATGATTTCCTGGTCATCTTATTATATCTTACTATCAAGAGGAAAACACCCTGGTAAGACCTGTGATGAATGTCTACCTCAAGGTGCAAGAACCAATCCTTATGTAGCAGACAATTGGGCTCCTGGGTGGCTCAGTCTGTTAAGCGTTGGACTTTGGCTAAGGTCATGATCTTAGGATCCTGGGATCAAGTCCCACATGGGTTTTCCTGTTCAGCAGGGAACCTGCTTCTCCCTCTCCCTTTGCCCCACCCCTGCTCATTCTCTCTCTCTTTTACTTTTAAATAAACAACCAAACAAAATCTTTAAAAAAATAGAAAATAGATATTTGATAAATATTTTCTAAAGTAAAGAATGAATGTGGGGCACCTGGGTGGCTCAGTGGGTTAAAGCCTCTGCCTTCGGCTCAGGTCATGATCCCAGGGTCCTGGGATTGAGCTCTGCATTGGGCTCTCTGCTCAGCAGGGAGTCTGCTTTCCCCTCTCTCTCTGCCTGCCTCTCTACTTGTGATCTCTCTCTGTCAAATAAATGAATAAAAAAAAGAAGGAATGAGCAAAAATAACTTTAAATGTCAAAAGTTTAATTGCAAACAATTTTTTAAAGCTCATTTACCTCAAATTACTTTTTGAATGTGTCATCTGTTGGTTTTACTTGGAATAAATACTTCCACTACATAGGAAGAAGTTTTAGTCTTCCCAGCAAAAATTCTATCTTGCCATTATCGAGGATGAAAGAGAGTAAGGTATTCCTTAAAAGTGTTCTACCGCCTGTCCTTAGTTTGTGTCAAGAAATCCCCTAAATTAAGTCAGGGTGGAGATCTATGGGTAAATAGCCAATGCAAAGGAACAGTAAAGGTTCTTTATGTCTCAGAAGAAATATAATTTCTCTTTGAAGTTTTTCCTGACTCACCAAGAATAGATACTATGTCTGATATGATTTTATGAATTTTGTTATTACTTTTTTGTATTGCACTTTCATAGGTTTCTCTCCAGTTCTCCAGCGGAAACTCTTTTCCAGAACCTATCAGTGCCTGATACATAAAAATTATTGGGCCACAATGTGGAAGGTTGGTTCATAATTGTGGAAGAAAAATCCACAGGTCCACAGAAGCAGCAGCCACATATTGGAACTGTGAAGCCATGAATGTTGCCCAGGATGGGGGACATGGCCTTTGTGCCCAGTGTGGCCTATTCTGAGATTCCAAGTATTTGGGGGGGGAAAAAAAAAACTCATTTTCAGGATAAATTCTACAGCATCCTTTTGTTGGTTTACAAGCTCTTCTGAAGCTTTCCAGGTGTAATCTGAAACCAGTCTCCATATTTAGAGGGCAGTGAGAGACCCAAAAAAAGGCAGGCCACTCCAGATTGGTAGATGGCAGGTTTAATAAGCAAAGGGAACTTGCATACAAGGTTGTCTTGGGTGACCACAGGATGCGTGGGGCCTCATTACCCAATCACCAGAGTCTTAAAAGTTTATATAGGGGCATTCATGGGGTTCAGTCATGTATACTGCCCAGATTCTGTGAGCACCTCATCAACACGTCATGACTCTATCCTTGGAGCAGCCCCTGAAAGGGGAAGACAAGAAGGACCCACGTTCTGAGGACAGGGGCAGGGGTGTAGACCTCCCATCACCCAGATTCAGCTCATGGGTCAACTGATGTCAACTCTTGTTCCAGACGGTGAGTTTCTGCACATCAGAGAATGGGCCTTAAACCACTATCATTCCAACACCAAGCACTTTCCTCTCTATATAGTGATACATTTTTTAAAGTTTCTTGAAGAAATCGCTGAGCTATTTCAATAGAATCAAAAAGAACCTCGGGGATGGCCTATGCTCTAGCCACCGAGAAGAGAGTCCTCCGCGCCTCTCTGTTTTCTCAAGAACGTCAGCACGATGTTAGGAGTGTGGCACGGTGGTTAAGTGCAAGGCCTTCGGAGTAAAAGCGAATGGAGTCCAAATCACAGCCCGGCCTCTTCCTAAATGCGTGTCCTCACCCAAGTCACCCGTCCCTTAGAAGTCACAGTCTCTCCCTTACACAGTAAGGATGACAGTAATACCTATTGCTCAGGATTGTTATCAAGTAACATATATACAGGAGACATTTATTAAAATGTCTTATATAGTCCATGCCCCATAAGGAGAAAGTTGTATTTTTTTATTATCTATAAATATAATTGCAGTTGTGAATATAAAAATGTTATTTTATTACAAGAAGCAAAACTATGATTAATAAATGCAGCAGAGTTGTTGATAAAATACATCTAAAATTAAGAAGAATGAGTTAGGAGCTCCTGTGCTCACCAAGTCAGAGGCCACACATTTCCTTAATCCTATGCTTTTACTAAGGGCATAGTAAGAAAGTCATGTATGAATGTCAACACACCACGACCTTTCTTTTCTGTTTCCTGTGCTTTTGTTTTTCCCTCAGCTTGGAATTGTTTTTGCTCAACACACACACACACACACACACACACGTTATCTAGTAAAATTCCATTCACAGAGTAGGATGGGTTTAATCATAGGTTTTTAAGCAAAGTAACAAAGCGATCAGATCTAAGTTTTAAGAAATAATTCAGCCTCAGTTGGGAAAACAGCTTGAAGGTGGAAATGTATAGATGTAAGAGAGAGAGTTTTAGCCATATGAAGTTCTAGGGACACTGAAAATTTCTAGGAAAGGATTATATAATATAGAAAGTGGAGAGAAGAGATAAGAAAAGTGTGTAACGCTTTCCCCTGCTGGAGGTTCATGCGTATCAGTTCTCTAACAATATTACCCTTGGGGAAAGTACAGTTAAAATAACTAGTCAGTCAATCGGTGAAGTAATTCTGTTCCTCATTTCTCTGGAAGAACATGAGACATAGCCACACTACTCAAGCCCAGCAACACTACTGTCTCCCTTTACCTCTCTTCCATCATTTTCCCTTATTTTCTCCTACCAAGTATATGCTGAAGACTTTCTTTCTCAGGACATCTCCTCCCACAACCTCTGGGTTTTCTCTCATTTACCTTCCCTTCTCTATCTAAGATTTTTATTAGATCGTATTAGCTTCTTTTTATCAGCCTTTCCTCCTTACTCCTGTCTTTCCATCTGGTATCATAACATTTAGGAGTGAGGATGAGGGCATGGCTGTGGCACAGTCATGGGAAAATGAGGCTGACAATCATAGGACTTGTGTGGGTGGGCTAGGGAGGAGGGGAAATCTCCTAGCATTTACATTGTGGTAAATGGAAACTTAGTAAATGTATATTTACCCTTTATCACATCTTAATTGGTGTGTGAGCCCAGGAGAAAATCACCCTTTATGAAGCATGTATAAGAAGACTCAGCAAGAGAAAGAGCCCTCAAACAAAATAGGACAAGGAGAATCCAGCATCTTCAAAGCCAAGAGAAGAGAAGAGTCATTCCGTACTGTTGGATGCCGGCTGGAACATTCAGAACGCAGCGTGGCTGTGCTGGTTTACTCATTCAATGGGGATTTATTGATGTCGTCACTTAATTCACACAATATCCTTAATTGCATTGAACACAAAGATTAAGTTTTTTGACTTATTATAAAAAAAAGCACTGATTCATTATTGGTTATATTGCTTTATTTTTTTTAAGACCAAGTTTTAAATTTTGTTTTTGCATTTATAGTATTATTCAGTGATCTTCTAGACCTAAGATTCTTTGCCATAGTCTTTAACTACCACACAGTTGCAGCCAATGGCCTTGTCAGGCTTCCTCCCCTGTCAATATTACAGAGACCTACCCATGGCCCTAGCTTCTTACGGTCACCAGTAATAATGAAGTTGATTGGGTCTTGAGCAAAACGGCCTCCACTCCCTTCACACATTATAGTTGTGATGGCCTTGGTTCGTTACTGATCCAGACATGGGACTCATGTTGTACAGTACAGCTAAGGTGCGAATGGAACAGGTGAGCCATAGGAGAACCTGCTGAAACATGTCTATACAGATATTCGTCAATAACGAATACTGGGTGTTATTCACAACTGATAAGTTATTGAACACTACCTCTGAAACTAAGTATGTACTATATCCAGCTAATTGAATTTAAATTAAAAAAAACAAAGATAAACTCGAAATGGATAAAGGACCTCAATGTGAGACAGGAATCCATCAGAATCCTAGAGGAGAACATAGGCAGTAACCTCTTTGATATCAGCCACAGCAATTTCTTTCAAGATATGTCACCAAAGGCAAAGGAAACAAAAGCAAAAATGAACTTTTGGGACTTCATCAAGATCAAAAGCTTCTGCACAGCAA